>BGZK01003555.1:0-23134 GCA_005406025.1 Eumeta japonica
AAAATTAGCGCCCGCCTTTCAATATGACAGCAAATTTACTTTCCAGAAAAAGAGAAAACACTAAAGAAGTGTAGCAAAGACACTGTTTAAGTAGTCGCTGTAAATAACACGATCAACCGCTAAGAAAAAATCACGATGTTCGTGTGGCAACTGCCCGAAAAAGTCTGCATTTTCTAATTTACTTCGACATATGTTGAGCTATTTATTTTTACGTTAAATATAGCTGTATTTCATTGTATAATATACAGAATCATTTTATTCAGTGTATTCTGATCGATATTAATCATTCAAAAATTGTTTTCTCAATTGAAATAATTTTCCATCGAAATTGATTTCGTATTGCAACTGATCTGTTACTGAAAAGTTTACAGTATTATAGTACTTTATCTAAAAAGCAAACATTTCCACTTGAAAAATACACATATTTTATATGCACATACGTATGCATGCACGTATGAAATTACAAAAGCTATATTATCATCTTACAGCCTTAAAACAACAAACACATTTCCATGTTAAAACAACATATTTCCATACAAAATTTTAAGTTTACAAACTACTTTTAAAAATGTTTATTAAAGTCTCCGAAATATTGCTAAAAAATGTGATCCTTTATTCCTGCACAACCTTGGCACCTTCTTTCGCTGCTTGGCAAGTTTTGGTGTTATGGGATCCCCCGCCTAAAAATTGAAAATTATTATAAATTAATATATTAGATTAGTTGGGTTGTAGTGAATTTCAAACCTCTTCTTCGCTAGAGATACGTTCAAATAAGGGATGTTCCTGCATGTGTTTTAATATCCACTGATGCAAATCCTCAACATCGGTCATTGTATAAACAAGACCCTATTGTCCAGAAAGATTTAAAAACTTATTGTTGCAAGTTATCAAATAATTAACAACACTTACCCCTTTTCTTAAGACATAAGCATATTCGGACAATAAGCCTTGATTTATAATGCGCCACTTATGTTTCGCTTTCTTAAAATGAGGATCGGGATACAAAAAGAACATTTTGTCTAGTTGATGTTTTCGAAAGTAATTCGGTAAATATTTCATAGCATTTGTACGTATGCAAGCAATGTTATTGTATTTCCCAGGATGAAGGGTTCTCAATGCTTTTATACGATCCATTACATAGTCCGATACTTTGACGCGTATTTCCATGCCAATGGACAATCGATCAGGAAACATTTCGCCTAATGTTACCAAAACCCCCATAACCGCAACCAATATCGGCAAATTCTCTACACACTTGGCTGGGAAATAGTTATCATATTCGGGATAAAGTTCTTTCCAATCTACAACTGCAGGATGAGAAGGGCTAAAAGAAAAGCGATATATAACCAATTATGAGACGATATCAACATCAAGTTATACACACTAATCGAAAGAGTGATCAGCTATAGGATTGGAATGTGCTCTTTGTCTATAGAAGCGCTTTTGTGGCAAAGACGTGCTTTCCTCTACTTTGCTTGGAGCCATCGTTGTTTACCAGGTTTCTTATTAAAAAAAACCATACGGTACAGGACACTCACTTGCGACTAATAACCTTTTTTGATAGGGGTGGCCAGCTTAGCCACAAATTAAAATTTTGTAAAGTCTACCCAAGGCGAATTCATACAAGGTGATAGCATCCGTAAACAGCCAATGTATTTTGTTGTTGCAAAAATTTCCACACCGTCAAATTTTAAATTCGCCACGTGTTTGCATTTAAAATTAATTGCGTTAAAACAAACAAAAAAAAGAAAGCTAAATAAAAACTAGCAAATTATGTATAAACTGTCCTTAAATCTTAAAATATGAAAAAGTTTCGTTCAAACCTTTAACTTTTTCTTTCGCCTTGTTCTGAATATACGGTCATGTACAAGGCGAATTTATTGCAATGTATTTTGTTGTTGCGAATTCTTCCTGAGAATGTCAATGCCTAAATGGTCCAGCTGTTTGCATTTATGAGAAACTGCATTAAAAATAAAAAATTAAGAAATTAAAATACATAACTTAAATATTATATATCAAAACTTTTCACACAAAATCTTTATTTTTCATTACAATATCTACATCAAAATAGCGCTAAAATATTTTAAAGAAAACATTAAATTTTGACAAATTGAGAGTGGAAAAACGCGTAAGAAGAAGACAGCCACCTGAGCTGTTAAGTTTACCTTGTAGTTAATATGCCTTGTTTTTGTGCTAATCCTGTCATTAATTTTGCTGAATGAATTCTTTCAAAGAAGAAGCAACAAAACAGTTACACGTGCCGAATGTAAACAACATTTTTTGTGATAAATTTTGAAAAAAAAAAAATTTAAATATGAGCGATAATAGCCTTATAGAAATTATATTTGTAAGTTATAATAACGAACATCAATTGACCGCCTCGGCATGGGACTTTCGTACCGGAACAAATTTAATGAATTATAAAGGTGGTGGTGGTGGTGCGGCGTTAAATTCCTTGAATATTCTACGCTCCGAGTATGTTTTAGCAGCAAATTTAACCAAACCATTGCTACACGTTTGGCCCATTAATGCGCAAGAACAAATGACTGCTACACGATTTGTTGTTCCTGGTGCCGTAACTAGTTTGTGCTTGTCTCCTGATGGCTGTTACCTTGTTGCTGGAATACAAGAAATTATTTATATCTGGCATGTAAACCACAGGTCGTATGATGGCAAGTTTGGCCAAACACTATCAAACAGTTACTTGCTTAAAATTCACCGATGATGGTTCCCATTTCGTTAGTGCCGGAAAGGATGGTGCTGTTTTGGTGTGGAATTTAACAAAAGCTCTTTGCCGCAATGTCGATAAATGTACTGAACCAACATTTACGTTCAACGATCATGGTTTACCAGTTACGGATGTTCATATTGGTGTTGGTGGCATGAGAGCTTATATCTTTACAGTATCCTTAGATCGCACGTGTAGAATTTATGATTTAAGTAGTGGTACATTATTGCTCAGTGTTGTGTTTTCTGAAGGACTACAAAGTGTTATAACTAATGCAATGGAGACAGTGGTGTTTGTGGGTACCAATAATGGAAATATTTTCGAATTTTATGTCAATGATATACCGAGAGTGAAGGTGAATATGCAAGATCTACATAGAATTCTCAAGTGTACTAAAATCTCTTGTTTTTCTTTTTGTTAAGGAGTACCATGTAGAAGAACAACCAAAACATTTGCTGGCCACAAAATCCAGTAGCATTAACTGTCTGGCTGCTCATTAGATGGCCAAACATTAATTTCTGGTGGCAGTGACAACCAAGTTTTGGTATGGAATATACCAAGCAAACAATTAATAAAATCATTGCAATTTAAAGGCCAGATAACGAATATCAAACTACGTTTAACAAACCCGCTGTTTTCAATCCAGAACATAAGCAGCCGCAAGTTTTTGCTCAAATTTGAAACGAATGCTTGATCCTCTCGAACACGATGAAGAGCAAACAGTCGAAGTATTGGTGTTAAACAATTATGAATACGAAGATACTGATAATTTTAGGTCACAATTTAAAGATGCGAGTTATTGTAGTGGTCAAATGTTGTCTTCGGCAGTAAATAATTCAAGCAATGATAGCAAAGAATTGGAATCGTTGCGTCAAGAGATTCAACAATTAAAGCGTATTAACAAGAAACTATTTGACGTGTCGAGCAAACAACTGTTGCGGTTAAAAATAATGTGCGGGGTTTACTTAGAGTAATAATTATACTTTATTTAAAGTTTGTAAAGAAATAATTAAAAATCACCCAACATTTAATACTCATGCTTGTAACACTTGTATTCATATAACATTTACGAAGCAGGTTTCTCTAAATTTGATCGCATTCGTGCCAGTTCCTGGCGTATTTCACGATTTGAGTGAAGTAATTCTTTCAACTGTTCGATAATGTTATCAGTGCGTTGTTCAAAAACATCCAGGACAGTGCTTATCTCATCGAGGCTGTCATTAACTGCAGCCATTTCTGTTAAAATGTAAATAAATATTTTTGCAATCTCTTGCGGGAATTTTTATATTTCGCTAAAATTTACCTTGCAAATCGGCTTCAGCCACACTTTGGTTACTATTCTCGGAAGGATCATCCATATTTTTGGTGACATATTTCTTGGTCACCTGACTTCTACCATAAGAAAACAAAACAATTTTATGACAGTGTTGTAAAATGTGTTAGAATACAGCAGCTGATTGTGATAAATCAGAGCGAATTCAATGTTTTATTTGAATCACTAAATAGGTTGTTGTATTCAATAAACTTGCGTAGATGCGAATTCCCTTATAATGACCCTGCTTTTTATTTGCATGTTGCAAGTAAATATAAAGTGTTGGTAATATGCTTTTTATTAAAAGCAGAGCACTAATACGTTGGTAAACACATAATTTTTATTACTTCACGCAGGCGCATTGTTCTGTGTTATGAACGTAAATAATTTTAAAGTGCAGGAATTTGTGTTGCAGAAATGCGTCGTTCGCAGGAATATCAAACTATAAAGGATAATAGCAATTGTGTGAACGTTGATGCTGGGAGTGAAAGTTATTCATCTGAAACCGATACTGACAGCGCTGAAGATTCTTACAGCGATAGTAGTGATGTGCAAATTGGGAAGAATTTGTTCTAGAGGATGGTTCGCTGTTTTATTTGGAATATATGCCAAAAGAATTAAGCAAATTGCAAGCAGAAGGCACAGTCGAATTTGTAAGAAATTCTTTAAGATTGGCAAAAAATCATCCAGAAGGCAGCAGCAGCAAATAGAAAAGAAATCGAATGCTGCACCTGTGGAAGACAAAAATAAAGTAACCATTTTACTTTTGCTAATATTGCAACGTGTGAAGAATCTAGTAAATTATTGGAATTAGTGATAACAGCTGCTGATCGCTTTCGCTTTGGCAGACGCTCGACTCTGTCGAATCCATTTTGGCTTTCATGTAGTACCGTTTCCAGATCAACCTGAATGCCTAATGGTGGACAATTTTGTGCACGACATGCCTGCTCTATTTCAACAGGGCAATCTCAAGCCAGTATCTAAAGGAGATTGGTTCAAAACTCTGATGATATTGAAATACGGGCCAGCAATATCAATGACTACTCTTACAATTTGTTGAACCCACTAAAGTTTGCCAAAATTTCAAGGTCAAAAGAAATCTGAAAATGAGTCTGTAACACTGCAGCCAGTATTGAGGCTGGCAATGAATTAAGAAAATAGAACATTTTTAGAAAGTTTTCAGAAATGTTTGAAAATTACAAATTAATAATGAAAATTTAACAAGTAATAATCCAGAATTGGCTATGAGCTTTGGCTTATTAATATTACCACCGGAATGCTACCAAAACGATGAACACAAAACTCCCTGTACTACTATCCAGAGGATCCGTTAAATAACTTTTATACAAAGCGCGTAAGCAGCTTCTTGACCATGAATACGGTTCTAAGCGAAGAACTGAAGACTAAGCCCACGGCCTCAAGCTGGACTTTGATAATGTTCAATATTTTGTTTATTATCGTAACATAAATGGATTTCTGGTACTTTTCTCTTATCCCTGTTCGATAGTGAATCTGTCGGAAGGAAATTTAAGAGCCGATGAATTATTAACATACATCAAATTTATGTTTCCCCATATGAGTCTGGAGAATTTCAAAGAAGAAAACTTTCGCCAGTTTATGTTTAACTTTTGCGAAATACAACGAGTTCGTTTACTAACAAAAATAGAAAAGAAAACATGTTTCGCCTTTAGAAGATGTCTTGGAAGGAATCGCGTCACTTGCCTTTGCCCAAAGAGGCTCAACTACGCATTTTCGATGCTTTAAGCGAAATGGAAGCCATGGACTCATCGAAATTGGAATGATGAACCCCTGCATACACATCGAGAATTCTTTATTTATGGCAGTGTACTGTATTATGATCACTTTATGTTGGCCTCCCAAATGCCTCTGGACATGCGCCACTATATTGAAGTTTTCATGAGATGTCGTGGTATCTTTGATTTTGTAAGCACTCACAGCACTAAAGAATTGTACGTATGGGAGGAAATTGTATTGCCCGAAAGTCCGGGTCGCTATTTTTGGCAATTTGTGGTCGAGGCCATTTATTATTATCAGTCATTTTAAAATATTCATAACACCAGACTTGGAAGAAGAAGGAGAAAAATAAGAGCCATCGCTTTTTATATCGAAGAAATACAAGAAACTTTGGATCATTTAGTCCAGTGTGGATAGAGTCTTTGGCGATGTTTTGGTCTGTCTCAAATAAAAGGCCTGAGATATTAGAAACTTCTCTAATGGAAGAGAGGAGGCTTTAGGCAAAGAAACTAAAAATCCGATGCTGCCACATTGCTAAAGCAAAAGACCACAAGTCAGCAGGCAACTCCAAAGACGCTGGATACAATAGTAATATCTACTCACAGCGGAGTACTACCTACGAGGAGGATCATCAACCTGTTCTTCACTAGGCGGCTCGTCTGTTCACAGCCAAACACCAAGTGAAGATGATTCTAGCAAAAGCGTCTTTTGGCAAGCGCTAACAATGAAGCTAGCGATGATAGCGGCTCGGATTGGGAAAATTTCATGGAAGAAAATCTTTGCACTGCAGTGGCACTGATATTCAGCTACAAACACAAGTCACTGAATCTTTATGGAAGGAAATAAGCAATGTGGTGCCTGTTAAAATATCAGCTGGCTTAAAAATAACATATTTTATTATGTCTATGTGGATGGAACAAATAATCAGTTTTCTGTCCTTTAAAAATCTAGCAAAGAATCATTTCCATTTGCTGCAGAAATGTCAATGGCATTTCATACCATACACAAGGTATTGCAAAAGGCTAAGCATTCGAAGCGTGATGGCACGCGTCAAACAAATGGCAAAGATTTAGCAGCAGTACAGGAGCATGGTATCACAATACAAATCCGTGATGCAAAATCAGCACAAGAAAGCAAACTCACATCCTTTACTGTAGTTGGTCGTTTATTCTTATCACCGCCAGGAAGTATATGTTTGCCATCGTTCAGATATTCCTCAGAATATGGTTGAAATGGCATTCAGATTGTCGTTTTTTTTCTTTAGGTTAATGTATCAAATTAATACAATAAGTAATAATATTTAATATTTACATAAAAACGATTATTAAATTTAATGAACGATTTTTTGTTTTCATGACAAAACCGGTTTTAATGAATGCTTTAACTTTAATAATCGTTTTGCATAAGGCGGTATATATCTACTTAAAATATTATTTACATATAACAAACTACAGATGGCAATATAACTTTTAAGCATGAAAAGACGTCAAGTATATAAACAAATATAGATTTAAAGTTTCTTATTCTATAAAATATACATACATATTTATACATACAAAAGCTGGTATTTCTTTTTGTCAAAAGCAATTTTGTTGATATCAAATGATTTAAAACCGATTGAAATTTATTAGCTGACCGATTTTAAATGTTTTTAATTATTCGAACTTTCATACTTATCATAGTCTTTTAATTTCTTTGTCGGGCTCAAGTTCACTTCATAATTATCCCTTGTGATCAGTACCTGCTGAAAATAACAAGAAAAGTGAACATTTTTCACCTTAATTAAGGCACAGCCAGCTGTAAAATAATCATCAGCACCCTGGCCTCGAATTCGAACTGGTGCTTACCATGCACTTCGTAGCGGGGCTTAAACCACACTCAGTTACAAGCTTATTTTATACTCCGTCTAGATATTTACAATTTTATTTAACATTAGCAATTCTTTTATTATACAGTTCATATAAGTTATATATATATATATGTATATTCTTGATCAGCATCAATAGATAAATTATTTGAGTGATGTCCGTCTGCCTGTAAGTTGAAATACCGTTTCTGTGAAAATCACATACCATAGAAACTTGATTCAAGCGCAAACTGTCAGGTCATCATGCTAACAGGCTGCTATTGAAATTCAGCGAAATCGGTTCACGAATAGCTGAGATATAGCCGTAAAACCAGAGGTAATTTCGAAAAATTCGCATTTTGTATGAAAAGAATTTTTTTTTTTTTTGGTTAAAATGTTAATACACTAGAGCCCCGACGTGCGTTGTTAATGGGAACCGGAGGTTCGCGACGCAAATCGAATCAGCTTTTTCTATATAAATGAACTGAAAGTTAATTTATTAGGGAAAATATTCAAAACGAAGACAAAAATTTTATGTTTTTGATAAAAAAAACAAGTACGAATATATTTTTTATATATTTTATTTGCTTCAAGAAATCTCGGCGAATAACAGACTAAATTCTTACCATAATCAAACAGATGTTCTGTGTACCACTTATAAAACAAGGAAAAGGGCACCGACCCTCTTTACTCAATGCAATCTTAAAACTTCTAAGCGTAAAGGAGACAAAAAAAAAGCTAAACAATTGAAAACGAAGCAAATCAGAAATAAAACGATGCAAACTCGAATCATAACGATGCAATTTGAATCGACGCAAATCTGATCGACTCAACTTGAAACTGCAATGACGCCAATCGAACTTTTTTAGTTTTTAAAAAGTGACGCAAATTGAAACGACTTAAATCGGGACGACGCAAGTCGGGGCTCTAATGTAAAATGGATTTGGCATAGTTGTTAGAGGCAAAATTTTTTAAATAGGTTCATATATGTATATGGTCGAGATATAGTGGAAAGCGATTTCGCAAGAAATTTGACATTTAGATGGGCCAAAACGCTTTTAGTCCTGAAATGAACATCTGAAAGTAAACAATTTTTTCGACATCGGTCCATATACATATATATATATATATAGCCGAAATATAGTGAAAAGCGATTTCTTAAGAAATTTGACATTTAGATGAACTAGAACGCTTTTAGTCCCGAAATGAACATCTGGAAGCAAAAAATTTTTTTCGACGTTGGCGATATATAGAAAACCGATTTCTCAAGAAATTGAACTTTTAAATGAACTAGACCATTTTTTCGTGAAAAAGGGCATACGGCGGTAAAATAAGGACATTTGAAAGGAAAAAATATATTTTTTCGATAGATATAGACGAGGTATAGCGAAAACCGATTTCGGTTCCAAAATGGGCATCTGAAAGGAAACAAAATTTTTTTTTCGATATTGGCTAAAGTATCCACTCGATTAATCGAAGAATTTTTTGCCATTATTTGATCGAATAATGAAAGTAGCCAATTTCGACTAACAAATAAATAACTCGAACATTGTGTGCCAATCGAGCAAATTTTATGTGTAAAATAGCAAATTTTTAAGTTTATTTAGTTTTATTTAGTTATCAAACCAAGCAACCGAGCTCATAGAGCCTTATATAGTTGGTAGGCCAACAAGATAATATATACATATTGACAACAATAGATTAAATTCAAATTTAATACATCATTCAATTCTTATAATTTTGATATCAATAAAATAAAAATAGTATGTAATTACAGAAATGATACCAAACATACAAAGTTGCAAAAGTAATAATCCATAAGAATAATAAATCGTATCATACATTGAATCAAATATAATTATTAGCCGAGGCAAATTCTACGAGCAACCTCCTAAATACTTTAGGCGTGAAGTTAAAGTCCCTTAGAGAGCGTGGTAAACAATTCCAAAGTTGAGCAACACGCACATAAAATGATTTATCAAGGATGGTAAGATGTCTTGCAGGAATCAAAATCTGCGGATTTCTAACAGACTGCAGGAATTGAAAATTATGGTAGATATATTCAGAGCAATTGTTTTACTTGACTTTGTAAAATAAATAAAGCAATCGAATATTTACGAAACTCTTAAAATCGCACCCTAAGAAACGATACGAAACGAACTATTCTATTGAACAGCAATGAAATTTTGGTGAAATCGGTGGTACTGCATCTGGAGTAAATTTCGATGCAATAGACTAAAGCCGACATTAATAGAGAATGAGCTACACACTTTCGAGTGGATGTAAAATTAAGTTAAGGTAAAATTAATTTTGGAACTCAAGTCATTAATATCATGAGCAAAGCTTAAGTGGTTATCTAACACTGCACCAAGCCATTTTATTCGTTCGACCAACTCAATAACACTACCATCAACCAAAATAGACAAGTTAAAAGTAGACTGTTGAGGTTTGAAAATCATATCTTCAGTTTTAGTAGGGCTTATGCTCAGGTTGCTGTCTCTCATCCAGCGGGATTCATTAGATAATAATGTAGTAAAATCATGATGAAGAACTTCAATTAGTTGGCGGTCTCCTGTAAGCAGAAGTTGAATATCATCAGCGAAAGCAAAACGTTGGCATTCTGTCCCGTAGAATAGAGTAAACAAATCATTCATGTAAAGCATAAATAGTATAGGGCCTTGTGGAACTCCGCTAGTCACTGGTAAACCATCTGAAACATTATCATTAAGAACATATTGTGTGATAAATAGATTAATCTGATAAATAGATTAATCTGCAAGCAGACAAAGAAAAACCAAAGTGAATACAGAGTTTTACGCTTATATTATCCGTTAAAAATAGAAATGGGCAAAATATATCGAAATATCGATATTTTCCAAAAAATTCCGATATTTTAAAACCCGAGAATTAAATTCGATATTTTAAAAGCTCCCACGAAAAATTGGTGCACTATAAAAATGTAATATCATTGGCTTTAGAGTACCATTGAAGTAAGTAAGCCAAAGGAGACAGTGTACTATTCAAAACTATTGAAACATTTCAAAAATTTCCACTCAAAAACTATTTGCTTTTGTTCGTAGAATCAAATATGTAGCTAAGAAGAGGCTGTACTACTGAAACACTTTATAAAATTCCTGCTTTTTTCAAATCTAACATCTAAGAGCTTCAAAAGTGATTAAAATTTTTGCCTCTGCTTTCAATAGAATTTATTTTTAATACACACTATCGCTGCTACAGATATACATATATGCATATGGGAATTTTCTGTGTAATAAGTATGTGTATATTTTACACCCAAAAAATATGTGCAAGTACTTAAATATGCACATATTCTCTTTAAGTAATTATTGTTATTCACTGGTGTCTACCACCTTTCCGATGCCATCTTCGATAGCATACTGGAACATTCTATATCCGATAAATTTGAACAGCTAGAGTACTTATGTCAGCTGCCGTCAGATGTCGCCCTTGTTTCATGCCATTGTTATCTATTTGTTTAGCATACTTTTAGGTGAACCTTTGATAAGACGTTAGTAGCAAAATTGCTGCAATTCGTAAATTATATACTCACTTTTGTATTATTTTTAACAAACTAAAATGTGATTATATTAAAATTTTTATGTATTATGTCTGTGTAAATTTTTTCTCAATTTTTATTTCTTGTTATTTTTTTCATAATTTCTTTAATGAAACTAATTTATTTTAATAAATATAATTACAACTAATTTATTAATATTAACTTTGGGTTTTAGAAATTACTTATTTTATTATTTGTTTACGCTCTTCAGTATTATTTTCTTTTTAGTTTATAATTTGAATTCGTTTCATTTTGAATGTTTCTTTTCAAATTTTATCATCAATTTTGAATAATTTTTTTTTATATTTTCACGAAGTTAGTAATAATAATTATAACAATAAACTAATAATTAAAAGTGGTTTTATAAGTTCTCTAAATTTTTAACTGGTTTTGTTTTCGAAAAGGATCTTCATTACGAATTTGGTTTGTTTTAGAATCTTAGTAGGTATATACTTATATATATATATATATATATATGTATGTATGTAAGTTTGCTTGTAAGTATTTTCATGTAGGTATGTGATTAAAAGTTCTTATGAAGATTAACCATAAACATTTTAAACTTAATATAAATTGTGGGTAAACTATTATGTTGTGATAGATTGAGAATTTATTACTTGAATTGCAAACGCATTGATATGAATGCAAAAAAAAAAAAAAAATTAACTGTCTTAAATAAATAAAACAAAACACACTCATTTAACTGAAAACAAATGCCAATTTCCTAAAGAAAACAACAATAAAATACAAGCGCTTAATTTCAGGTCGCAAGTGTGTTATGCTTGTAAAAATTAAATTTAGATGAAAGTAACTTCAAGAAATTTTCTTAAAGGGCAACATAAACAGTTTTACAAATTTAATCAAATATACAAGCGCAGGTCAATAAGCAAAATTAAATTTTCATTTTTATCACATAATATGTGTGTGTTATATGTATATCGCTTCTTATTTTGTTGCCTTCAAAGTATTCCTTTTGATAAAGATAACGTGTGTGAGGAGAGAGCAGAGTGCACTCAGGCATGAAAAGTTACCCTTTGTTTTATGCCCAAAATTTACCAAACATCGATATGCTGACAACCTTTGCAACTTCTCTACTAGAGACGTTAGCATTCTCCATTACAATTTTCTCGACATTTTCTTTGGGATTTGATGAGGGCCGTTTAGGATAATCTTCGTGCTCTACATCTTTTCGATATTTTATGAAAATAACTATGTGTTACACGATCAAGTTTTTCCTTTCAAGTTATAATATATTCAGTCATTTTTATGAATACTCTCAAATTTTAAAACTGCTACGAATTCGGTAAAATTTTTTCCTTTTATAGAGTTTATCACATTAGAATCGGGAAACAGCTGATATTATTATACTCTTCACATACTGTGTAAAGGGTATATCTAAGTTTGTGATTCCGTTTGTAATTTTTTCAATATTCATTTCCGACCCTATAAAGTATATATATTTGGAATCAGCATAAAAAAAGAAGACGATTGAGCGATGTCCGTCTGTCCGTCTGTGAGTTGTTGAAATCAAGTTTCTGAGAAAACTATTTGACTTAGAAACTTCGTTCTTTCACCAATATGTTGCATATTGTCCACGAGGAATCGCTATTTAAATTCAGCAAAATCGGTTCACGAATAGCTGAGATATATCCGAAACACCGGAGGTACCTCGGAAAAAATTTGCATTTTGTATGGAAATTTTGAAATTTTTTTTTTTGATTTAAAGTAAATATTTGGATTTGACTTAGTCATTAGTGAAGAAAAAATTTTTTTTCGACATCGGCTTACATAGCCGAGATATAAAACCGATTTCTGAAGGAATCGGGGTTTCATGAACAAAACGCCTTTCTGTGCTAAGAAACACATATCCTAGTGAACTACCGCCACTTCTAAGTAAAAAAATTTTTGGGGCATCGGTCCATATATAGCCGATATATAGCGATAACCTATATCAAGAAATTTGAACCTGAAACTTTCATACACAAAAATTGGTATGTAGTCGTAAAATAGATATTTGAAGCAAAAATAATTTTTCTCGGTCATCGGTCCATATATAACCGGGATATAGCTAAAACCGATTTCTCAAGAAGTCGGCGGTTTAGTAAGTTAAAACGCTTTTGTGCCAAAAACACTTATAATAGTAAACAACAGCTAATTTAAAGTAAAACAAAAATTTTGGACATCGGTCCATATAGCCGAGATATATCGAAAACCGATATCTCAAGAAATTGAACTTTTAGGTGAACTGACACACGTTCTAACACCAAAATGACCATGTAGGCGTAAAAAATAGATATCTGAAAACAAAAAAATTTTTTGGACATCGGTCCATATAGCCTAGATATAGCGAAAACCGATTTCTAAAGAAACTGAACTTTTTAATACAGAAATGGGCCTATGGTAGTTAAATATAGACTCCTTAAGCAAAAAAATTTTTTGTACGTCGGTCTATATAAAACTGGGATATAGCGAAACCCGATTTCAAAAGAAATTGGTCTTTTTGATAAACCTGAACACTTTTCGGTACTGAAAAATACCTGAAATAGACACGAATAGACTGAAGGCAAAGAAAAATATTTTTAGGCATCGGTCCATATATAGCCGATATATAACAAAACCCGATTTCTCAAGAAATTAAACTTATTGGTTCAAAAATGGATCATAGTAGTAAAATATAGATTATTTTATTATTTTTTTTTACATTGGTCCATTTATAGCCGAGATATAGCGAAAACCGATTTCTCAAGAAACTGGACTTTTTGGTAAACTTGAACAATTTTTGGTACCGAAAATACGTTAGTTTTGTGAAGGGTATTTAAGATTTGGCCCAGCCGAATATAGCTTTCTTACTTGTTTTTGATCATTTTCTTTATGAATTGTGGTTTCTTGTCTATAATAATATATTTGCTCTTATTCTGCTTGGCGACGGCAACAACGACATCAAGCTAATAACGTAATTTGATGTCGTACTTAAAATTAAATATTAAAACGGCATGTTTTAACAGCTCTAATGTGACATAGCCGCTTATCGATAATATGAGTAAAATACAACACACATCTCTTAACTTTTAAACCATTTTGTTTGTGTTTTTGTTATTATTGAGTATGCGCAAAATCAAGTAGTTTGTAGAAGTAAAATAGGAAAATAGTAATTTAAATTAACATAATTCAACTTAGCGACGAAGAAAATATAAAATAGAACCTAATAGCAAAGAAGAATGCCATAAAACTCGTAAATTTTTTAATTTTCCAAATGAAAGAAAACGAAAACGGAATAAACAACTCCACAAAGCACCAAAGCACATCAAAGAGAAGAAAGTTTCTTTTAATGATATATGAATCCTTGATTTTGAAAGTGATATAAGTCACATTTTCTTAATTCATTTATTCTCTTCTTACTATGTTATTTTATTAGTAACTGATGAACACAAAGTTTTTAAATATTCTTGACTTAAACCACTATCAAAATTGATTTTTTTAAATTATCTTCGAACTCTATTTTTATATTTTAATAATTATTTGAATGTCAATCGGGCTTTTGAGCTTTGAGTTTTCTCCTACAATTAAAAGGAACTTTTTGTGATAAATTGTAGCGACTAATACTTTGTTAAAGAAGATACGGAAAGTAAATTTGTAGACTTATTAGCTGGGTTACAACCTGCCTACTGAATTACCAGCGCTCTGAAACAGCCAGGTTGTATGTTCCCAGCTAACAAGTTTTCAAGTTTACCTTTCTTGTCTTCTTTAGGAAAGTGTTAATCGCTGCAATTCATTATAAAAATCATTCTTAATTGAAGGAAAGAACTCAGAGCTCAAAAGACTGATTAACATTTAAATAATTATGGCCCTATAATGAACTGCGAAAATCGAAAATCGAGCAACGAATATTAAAATGGTATTATGAGTTGGTAACACTGTCGAAAATTTCGTTGTGTATCGAACTTTCAATGGAAGATAATTTAGCTTTCGATCAACGCTACAGTGCGCCTTGTGACAGATTTAAAACAATGAAATACATACACATTATAATTTTCATACTACTTCATTATTAATTTACATTTTATTTTATTTAATTTATTATATATATATATATATATATATTTTTTTTTTGATGTACGTCCGTAAGTATAAAATTGTAAGCAACAATTAGAAACTTGTACGAGGACTAAAAGTCTACAGACATACGCCAATACTGAAGGATTCATTTAAATTTATTGATTTTTATTTTATTTAGTTTTTAAATAATATTATGGACGAACATTTTGTTAAACTTGTAAAATATCAACAAAAATACTTTTAATATTTGTCTGCCGATCGATTAGACTATTATGAATACTTTAAGTTTGTGAAATTCACAATAGCGCACATTTAATCGAATGTTTGTCATAATACCAAATGAAAATTCGTTCGATCGCTTAATTCGATCACAGTCAAAAATCGAAAGTTGCTCATAATATATATAATATAAAATTTACTATAAAATAAACAAGAAATTCAAATTGCCTACAACTTGTAATATTAATTTCTACCGTATTTTAATTTTTCTATACTTTTAACATTTTGCATGTTCAAGTTTCAAGACGAAGCAACACGATGATAAAATGAGCGACAATTTAACACGCCACCAATGTTATAGAATATGAGGTCGTGTTGCCAACTATCAATAAATATATTTATTGTTATAACAATACTGCCAATATAGAATACTGATTTGAGCAAAACGTAAAAAACTGCATCGTATTGTATTGCCGCCATAAACAGATTGACTCAATTGGCGAGCCTTGTCGTATCGTTTAACATTGTATAAGAAGAGACAGCTACAAACACAATTTAAACTCAAACCTTTTAAGCAAAAACAATTTAGAAATAGATAATTTGATAAAGAATTTAATTATTGTGCTTAGTATTGCCTTTGCATATAAAACATCAAAAGACACAATTGGGTTTGTGAATAGCGTTATTGTAGCATGTGAAAAACCAATAATATTTTTTTTTGATGGCATCTTGAATGAAAATTGATGTAAAATTGACTGCACTCTGCATCATAACTTTGAGTTTTAGAGAATTGTGACAATCAGTTTGATCATGTAACTGTAGTGGGGATGAAAACTACTTTTAGCATCAAGTGTTACAAGTTTAAAAAATTAAAATTTTATAATAAATTAAAATATATGATAACTATAACAAAACTAATTTATGAGGGCAAATATTGTAGCAAATTTTAGCTGGGGAAAATGGTAAACAAATGACAGAGTTTCAGTGACCATAACGTTGCTCTACGAACCAACTTTCAACTTTCACATCGCGTTGAAGTTTTGTGAATATATTTTCTGGCTGTCAACAGGATGAATGCATGGCAAAAACTGCAAATCGATTCGTCTAATATATCAGTTTTTAAATATATTATGTTTGTCATAAACACAACATATTTGAATGTTAATTACATATTTAGTTGTGAACTTTATTTACAATATTGTTGTTGAGAACAACCATATGTATTTCAATTCTCATAGATGGTGACAATAGAATGATCAAAATAGAATAACAAATATTGTTAATGGCGATTAAAAGTATGTTCACAGTATTTTAAATAAAATTATGTTTTTGCCACAACCTAACACATTGTTATGGCCAACATAATATTGTGGATGCAACCATTTTATAGATGTAACATATTATAATACTAGAAATTATATACAATATATTTACAATCTATATATGGCACACAACGACCGTCTGTATGTCTGGCGTTGATATTCAACAAACTCTCTCTAGCTTTTATAAGCAGACTACTTTGATACGTAGTTAAATCGGGAGCGATAACAAATGAATCGTCAAATTTTAATGAAGTATATAAATCATGAAAACAAGAACTTTTAGCATCAGTCTTTAATCTGGTGTATTGATTAGCGATCAGATTTCTAATAACAGTTTTATGTTCGTTGGCCATTACAGCTAAAATAAATCTATTGGTACTTATTTGATTCCTGTTACAAAGTTACACTGATTCTTCCGCCTAAAAACATTTCTTGTCGCTAACCATTTGCGCTAAGAAGCGAGGTAACCTGTTGTCAGGTAATTTGAATACACTACGAATATATTAAAATTTCTGCCGAAGAGTATGTATGAATTGAAAATGTAACCCAGACTCGAAACTTAGTAAATAATTGGAAGTATTAGTGGGTAAACTGAGCATCTTTTCCATAAAAATCTAAAGAAATTTTCAACTTCATCGTACTGCCTAAAGCCCTAAACCTGCTAAGCATAGAGCACTACTGATTTGCCTGCCGCACTAAAATCTTTGATTTGCTAAAATTTGAAATATTTTTGTTATGAATGAAACCATTCCAACCAGCTCAAAGTGACATCTTGGTCACCGAGAATTTTTCCTTCAGATACATTTTAAATGATAGATTGTAACGCAAGTTGACCTCTAGATATTTATCACTATTACTCCATTTCAATTTTATTACCACCAAAATTCTGAAGTTTTTCTAAAACCATAATTTTTGATTTTACTAAGTTTTAGGGAATATTTCGCACAATAACCATAGAAAGCGTCAATCATATTCTGCAGACACTCTGGCCAGCCAGAGTAACCAAGTCGTCTGGGTAAAGGAGAACTTTCACTCGAATGTCCATTAGCTGTATGCCACTTGGGTGGTCATCTCGCAGGTCATTCACATACAAAGAGAACAGCCATGGACTAAGTAAACATCTATGTTTTGTGCCGATATCAACAGGAAATAAATTAGACAGTGAATTTCCATCCCAGACTTGCCTAGCTGTGTTACCATAAATCAATTGCCAATATTCTTATCATTTTCGTAGAGAGTCCAAGAGTAGAGAGTTTATAGAACATGTTATTTCTAAAAATTTTATCGAACGCACTTCAGGTTAACAAAAAAAAAAAAATACATATATTCTCTTGTTCTCCGCAAACTGTAGTTGTACTCAGAGTGTTAGATGTGACGATTTTACATCATTTTGAAATAATTTTTTTCACAAAACACTAAAATGACGTTGGACGTTTTTCTTCGCAGAAGCACCTGTATTTTGACGTCAACACATTTAAGTTATCAAATAGTGAACCAGCTTTTTCCAACTCATGTGGCTTTATTAACGATTTAATGGTTTTGCCAAATTCATCTGGTAACGTTGAACGAATTAAATTTTAACAAAACTAAAAGTAGAAATTCCTTGGCGACAAAAACACTTAAAGGGATTTTGTTTGCTAGATTATTTGTAATATAATTCTTCATAGTATTTTAATGTTACGTTACGTTACGTTACGAAAATTCAATTAAAAGAAACAAAGCATTGCATTTTATGAATAATATTAATGTAAAATTTCAATAAAAGGTACATGCATATACCATATTGTTATTTTTAGTAAATTTTTAAAATTGTTTTTGTTTGTTTTAGTAAAATACACGTTGAATTGTCTTTTTTATAATATAAAAATTTTCTTATAAAAATTTATTAATTTTATGTTTATTTTTATAAATGACGTTTTACTAGTTCTTTTTGATGCTTTTCTTCTGAAAATTTTACGATTTCTGGAAAAATTTTTCCTAACACGGTGGTTACACGATCAAGTTTTGCTTACCAATTTTTAACACACTCTCATTTTTTTACTAATTCACTCACAATTTCCAAAATTGAAGCGAACTTGTCGACAATTTTTCAATCCATAGAAGTATATCAAGTTACAATCAAGAAAACAGCTGACGCCATATTTTTTCCGCTTTGTTTATAAATACATACTATTTTGGCTTTCTTAATTTTTTGCTATTTTAGTTTTGCTGTCTTTTCAAAATAAATAATAAAAAAGTGATAAACATAACTTTAAAAACACAAAATATATAATCATACAATTATACAGAAGCCATTTTCTTTTATTATTTCTAATAATTTTAATGAAATTAACATTTTTAGTTTTCTTTGTGACGCCATCTTGATACAATATTGATATGAAATTGAGTGCAGCCTGCGCCACAGCTGTCAATTTTTGTGAATTTTGACAAGCAGTACATGTAAAAATCTTGATAGCAAAACTTGGTCGTGTAACAGCACTGGTTGTAGCATGTAGACGATGTTAGAAATATTATCTACAGTAGAATAATTTGCCATCACATTTCGCTACACGCCCTTTAAAATGTATTTGTTTGTTTCTATTGAAATCGGATATCATTAAAAGCGTCAATTCAAGTAATATTTTCTTTTTAGTTCATGTTGTTCATATTAAAAAGTGCTTTTGTTAATTGATAGTTGAAATATGTGTATGTGTATGTATGTTTAAATGGTAATTGTGGCTGATTAACTACATATTTTAATTATCAGTTTGTTTTATTTTCATTCGTTTAAATCTAATTTTAGCAAATGTAGGCACCTAATTTTTAAAGCTTTTATGCAAAACACTTCTTTTTTATTTTTAATAATATTTAAATTTTTCGTTAAATAATAAATAACAATAAGTTTTTTTTTTAATTTTTATTTTAAATTTTGGTTTAAATATTTTTTATTTTATTTCTTTTAAACTCAATCGTTAAAAGTTTTTAACTAGTTTGAATTATTTAAGTGTCTTTTTAAATTTTTATTTAAAAGTTTTTTGTTAAATATTTTGGTTACTGTTTCAGAATTTACTTAGCAGTTGGTTGATTTTATATCTATTTTTAGTTTAGGTATAATTAAGTTGTTACAAATTGTATATTTTTTTGTTCGTATTTGGTATTATTATTATTAAACTTTTAAATTTAATAGTTTACTTTTAAATGTACAACTCTATATAAATTGGTCTTTGTTGTTACTTGGTTTAAATTATTATTACTTTTTCTTTTCTATATTTGCTTTTGTTAAAATGTAAAAAATAATCTATGAAATCTATACAAATGTGTTAAAAAGTTAACTAACATTTTGTTGGATATTATATGGCTTTTAGGGTCATTCTGAATGTTTAAACGTTGTTTTACTATTTCAGTTGAATTGAGCAGAAATCTATTTTGTATTCAACTAAACAATAAGAAAGTAAATATTTAAACAAAAGAAATTTGTGTGCTTAAAACTAAAATACTCAATAAAATTAAATTAAGGAAATACATGACTAATCATAAAAACAATATGTTGAAAAATTATTCTTATATTAATGCTTGATTTGGCGAGTTGAACGCTACTCTGGTTATCATCTCTACAGCTTTCAATTATCAGGCTAAATCAAATACATTTTTCCAAAACCATATATTAAAAAATTTTGTAAAATAGCCCGACTCTTAGTCATAAAAAAGATGATAGCATGAAGCTTACGTCCAAAATAAAACAAATTATCAGTTGATTATTAGCCGACATAACATTCATCCGTATTTTACAAAGCAATCATCGTGAACAATTTTATGAAAATACCAATTTAACACTTTCCGTTTACTGAAGAATAATTGTCTATTTCACTATTTCGAACAAATTCATTCGTACGCATAAATACATTTAATATGAAAACAAATTTCAAAATTTTGTTGTTATTTCAAATGTTTTTATGCGAACGAATGAACATGATTTCGAACTCACAATAAATAACTTATTTACCAAATAGCTCTTTAGCAGTTTATGCGCCATAATAATAGATTCAGATGCTTCTGTGATTACCCCCACTATCCTAATCAATTCAGTTATGTTCCATCTTGTTTTTTGTTTTATCCTCAATTAGACTATCTAATAGAATACTTGATGTGAGTTTCGTGGACTCATCATTCTAAAGAACTGAATGAGTCCTATGCGCCAATTTTTCAGCTCAGATTTAGCGGTATCGAATTGTTTCATATAAGCAAATCCCATTACAATTATATGTCCCGGCAAACAATAATAACAGTGTTAATTGTGTTTTACAATTACTCTTATTATCACCTGACTATAGGTGATTATGTACACATGCATTTCGTAATTGCTCGAATTTCTATCTGAAACTGCATAATAGTCTGGCAGCCCGAGCAGCACATCCTCGATATAAATACCAAGCCCTATTCCATTTATCTTACAGGGTCATGGGGACCTGGTTCATCAACTGGAAGTGCAACATGGGAATCAATCAGCTTCATTGCGAATGCCATTGTCAATTTTAGCCACAGTCATATTTGGTCAACTCGATGCTCATTTGCCATTAATCTGCGGTGCGCATGTGTTGACGTCGATCTGATATCGATCATTTTGCAGAAAATCTATCATCTCCATATAACATGAGAGTTGTTAAACCCGATTTCTGAGCTTCTTTCTTAAATTTTTTCAAAAAATTTTGTTTGTGCTTGATGTTTAAAATTCATAGAAAAACTTGCCGTCTGCCTTTTAAACAGTTTTTAATATTTTCGGCTGAAAAATCGCATATAAACGCTTATTATAAATTTCGAGGCCTTTAATGAGGAGCGCCATTCATTCATCATCAATTTCGAATTTGTTAAAGTAACAACAATAACTAATTTTGGAAAAATGTTCGATGTTACTTTTCATTGAAAATTATCATGAAAAATGTTGATTAAAATCATGTTAACCATCTGCAAAAACAATTTCCTAATTCAAAATATATATTAATACTGCTTAATGAATATATAAAATCATATATCATATTAAATCAAGGCTTAATACAATTAAAAGAAACTAAAATTGTTTTAATAATGAAAAATATTTATTAAATATTAAAAATAAATCAGGTTGAATTAAATTGAAGCAAATTGGAGCAAAATCACCACTGAAACACATGAAATCAATCTTGTTTTATTTTTAACATAATTTTGTGTGAGGAAGAGAAGGCTGAATGTGAGTTGTATATCCTTAAGAAGACGGCTGCATAGTCAGCTAGCATATAAAGATTCAGGCTGCTAAGAAGGATGGTCAAAGAATATGCTTCAATAGATGGAAAGGGAGAGGGTTCTTGGTTCAACTGCTATGCTTGTAAAATTGGGAAAAATTTAATTTGTAACACTAAAACGCTCTCATTTAGTGCATAAACAAGTTTCTCGAATTGCTGTAAATGATACTAAAAAACTCTGTGCCTCGTTTCTGTAACTTAGTCGAGAAGCTTCTCGAATCGAGAAGTGTGAAATACAAAATTCCATCGTTTGTCGGCTAATGAGAAAAAATTCGTTTCTGTATACGACATCGAAAACAGACAGCATAAATTACGTTTTAATTGAAATTTTCATTGAGAAGCTGACAAAATGTCATCCCTAAGTGAACAGGTTTTGTCTTGGTGGACTTTCTACAGCTTTTCGATTTGTTTTCGGGGTATAAAGACCCAAGAAAGCCTAGAGAAGAGAAGGCCTATGACTGTGCTATATGATTGCTCTTCGAGCTTGACCAGAGGATTAAATCGGTATCAACAGGAGTTGGTAGTTCCAGGATAGTTCATAAGGGAAAACTCTGCCACCGTGGTTCAGGTGCTGTTGCCTACCAACAGAATGTTCTAGGAGATTCTTGGGAAAGTGGTAGCTGGCAAGTTTAAGGCATGATGAGGCTCACTTGTCGGCTTCGAGCCATTTCTTGGTATTACTACTCGTCTGGAATGATCGAGTGCAGAAAGAGAGCTAGTCCTTAGCAAGGGGTCTCTTTATGATCCATTACATTAATGAGTAGCAAATTGCAACCTGTCATTGGCAAGGCATGCCAGGCTTGGTAATGTGGCGCGTTTTTAGCGTACTGCGTGGATTAGGCCGCCGGTTATGACGTAACCAAGTTCAAGTAAAAGAAGTTAAAAAAATGTCGAAAAAAGTGGCATTTAAAGAAAAATACATCAACAATTAATATAAAATAAACAGCGTGCATATTTATAATTAATTAGAAATTATTGTAACAATTTTATAGTACCATCAACACCATCTTTACTTTAACTTCAACTAGAATGACCAAAACAGGAGGGAAGAAGTTAAGAATAAG
>BGZK01003556.1:0-23122 GCA_005406025.1 Eumeta japonica
GTAACAAATTTTCAATTTACCTGAGTCTACATCGTTTGTCATCAGGCTCCCTATTCTGTAAAATCGCTAAAGCTAAATCTCCATCGCTAATAATCTATAAATTCTGTTTAGAGGCTTTTAGCGACGAATAAATTCTGTAACTTAAGTTCCTAAATTGGCAATATTTTGAAATTGCATTCGTTGCAATTTCATCTTTTTATTCATTGCGAAAATTACTCAAAACTTAGCGATTTTAATGAATTTTTGGCATTAGAAAATATTAAATTAAAAATTGTATTCTTGATGCTGAATTTTTCGACCTTTTATTTAATTAAATTAGTTCTTCAAGCAGGGTCCACTCAATTATAAAATAATGGTTTTATTTTATCTTTCTTCAATATTTCGACACGCCTTTGTAGCAGTGAAATAAAAAACAATTACGACAAATTCAAATTCAAACTATTGCCAATCCAGAAGCTTAAGTGACAGAATAAAGTCGCTAACTAGAATTTATAGATTTTTAGCGATGATTTAACTCTAGCGATTTAAAAATAAGCCTGCAGCTCGTCGTAAACAAAATTGTGTTTGTTTTAGAGAATTTATCAACTCACAAGCGTTAAGAATACCTGATGATTCTAAAAAATATTAGCTTTTTTCGTCACAATGAGGCTAAATTCTGTTTGTTTTATATGTGCCAGAGTTTTAAAATTTTAATATATCCTATATGAGTCCTGGCGCAATTTTATTTTACTCATTACATTCAATAGTCCATTAACAAGATTGTGAAGTTTACACAAATTTTATTTAAACTAAATAATAAAAATATTGAGTAACATAAACTTGGTATTATAAAATATATGCTCATGAAATGAAAATTTAAAAAATGCCTATGTTTCTCTCAAGGACATTTTAATTACTCAGTTCTTCGATTTAGTTGTTTATTCATATAGTTGTATCAATGAACATAAAATATTTAATTTTTCTAGTACAAATATTCATTCTATTTCTTCAATGGTTTTGGCCAGATTATTGCAATAAGTTTCTTCATTTTGAAAACGTGTTTTGTAAAACACAATCACACATCCATAGCCCTTAAATGACGACTTCATTAGTGTTTCGAACTGATGAGTATCTTTTCACTAGGATACACATTTATTTTTCTATTAAACTGTTTTTGCTTGTGTGCTAATGAAAATCGTGTGCAAGGACATTGAGGGCATGTATTGTAGAAAGAGTGTTACAGTACAGATGTGCGTAATGAATGGCTGTCAGAGTGAAATTGGCACGTGTATTTTGGCGATAGCTGTAGGTCTAAGCTAATGAAAATAGGAAATCAAACTAAAGGATCTTTAAGGAAACTGAACTAAAAGAAGTCTGTATAATTTTCATAGAGTTTTAAGCAATCAAGTTTGGACTTGTATAACTTTTAAGCAGAAGCTTACTCTCATATGTAACCTTTCAATTATTTTCCAGTACATGTTTCATATAAAGCAGTTAAAGTCCAAGTTGATAACATTTGGTTGTATCATTTATTTAGTTTGTGAATAACAGGGTGATGGCATTTCTGTTTTTTTGCTTTTTATAACTGTTGACTAACACACTTCTTGTGTTAAACACCAACATGCTACACAACTTAATAAAGAAACTAAATTTATCATAAAAAAAATAAATTTATATCTTCTATAATTATGACATGGAATTTCTGTATAAAATAAAATGTTTTGTTCGAGATTAATATATAAAAACTTTTAGCAAAATAATCGATGGTCTTAGCATTAATATTTTAATGTTACTAGTTTAAAAAGAACACTTTAGCACTTTTAGAGTAGGTAAAATAGTCTAAAAGAATCTTTTTAAATTATAGCAAGTTTTGCTTAAATTTCTTAGTAAATCTTTTAAAATATAAAACAATTTTAAAAATATCTACAGCTGTAGTTATAAAATTATTTTAGGTTTAGTAAAGACTTATTTGACACATATACATACATATTAAAAATATTTCAAATAAAAAGCTTAATCAACATACAATAAATTTTATGAATCAGCTACCAGTATTTGATTCTGTTAGTTTCTTTAAATATTTTTTTAACTGTTGAATAAAGTTTTTGATTTTATTTTTTCATCTTTTAAAATCTGCTGTTGCTGTCTTTTAACTACGTTTCGTTTCCTTTTACGAATTTTAAACAAAATTAAATGGCACGCTTAGACTGTTAAGCCCTCATTGCCAGTCATTCTTAATAAAATATTCGTTACTAATTTTTAAATTATTTGTTTGCATTTGAATATCTTTTATTTATTTATTACTTATTTTAATAAACCATTTCTCTTTAACTCATCTGTGTGATCTCCCACTTATTTTTAAATTTTTATTCAAACAATTATTTATAATTGATTTTGATTTAAAGACATTTAAATGATGATTGCTTTTAATTTTTATTTACTATTTTAAACTGTTTGTCTGCTCGCATATTAAAGGCAATTTAAATTTAAAATTTATCTATTTAAAGTGGAAGTTTATTGCTTTGTATTGTTGGTTAATTGAATTTTATTAATGGAGTTTTCTTGACACTGAAGAAAGAGGTGGGTGTGTTAAGATTTTTAAACAAAGTTAGTTTCTGCTTGTTAAAATACATTAAAACAAAATTACCGTAAATAATAATGAAATAGTGGTACATGTATGAACCATTCCATGTGCAACTGTAATAAGCAACATAATTGTTTTAACTTAAACAAAGCCCAGATATGGAAAAAGTATGTATTAATGAGAAATAAATTTGTGTAATTTACATGTTTAATTGCATTTTGTTGCAGATAAAGAATAATATATTTTACACAATGTCAAATATATAAGATATTAAATATATCTCAAAATATTATGATAAAATTATTAGTGGATCCATTTCTACGCAAATTCACATTATTTACATGATGTAAAAATGTAAACAATTGTAAAATCCTGACATAATAATTTTGCTCTCAGTATTATTCACAAACAAGCTTTTTATAAATGCCTGTTTATATATTTTATATAATGTAAAAAATTATTTTTAATTTTTACATGATGTAAATAATTTTAAATTCCTAGTAAAGAAATAATGAACTCAGCACTATCCGCAAATTTAAAAAAGAAGCATTTTTACAAGATTTATTTAAAGTAAAACCTTATTCTGCTTATTTACACATTGTCAAAATGTAAAATAAGTTTATTTCAAATTGCTATGCTCTGATGCAAATTTTGATGAATACATTTTCGATGATACTTGCTTAGTTTTATTTTGCGGGTAAATAAAATTTACATATTTTACACAACGTCAAATATGTTAGAGATTGTGTATGTATTAAAACATTATTACAAAATTATTAGTAAAAATCATTTTAGGAAAATTTTAAATTATTTACATGATGTAAACAATGTAAGCAATTTTAATAATCTGATAATATAATTCTAAAATGCTTTTACTCGTCAGTAATTTATTTATAAAACTTTTTTTTTTTACCTAGTGTAACAATTATTTCTGACTTTTACAAAATGTCAAAATGTATAATAACTTTTATTTCAAAAACTATGCCCTAATGAAAATTTTCATGAAAAATTTATTAAATTTATATTTTAATTTTATAGTGTAACAGGTAAACAATAATTTACATATTTTACACAATGTAAAATATTTAAGAAATTGTTTATATATTAAAATATTAATAAAAATTATTTTCAAAATCATTTTGTTAAATTTAAAATTATTTACATGATGTAATAAATGTAAATAATCGTAAAATTCTTGCTAAATAAGTTTTAGCTTAGTGCTTAACAATTAATCTTAACCTAAATGATCCTTTTACATTTGACAAAAGTAAAACTGTTTTCATAATGTTTACATAATGTTAAAATGTAACACTTTTTGAGCTTAACTGGTTACAGCCAGCTATTTCACATCCGCACTCTGGTCTTTAACTTGGGCTAGTGCCAATTAAAAGCCTTTGCAGTGTCGCTTGCATGTAAAAAATTATTTACATACATACATATCTTACATGCTATCAAAAATTTAATATTTTCAACGATTTCTTTTCCATGTCATTTTGTTTGTGCTTTTTTTAAGATTGAAATTTAGTTTTTTTTTCATATGGACATTTTTAGTTTAATTAATTGTTTTGCTTTTGTGTTAATGACTTCATTGTTTTCATGCCATTTTCCATTATTCTCTTTATGGTTTTACATGCTTTACATTTTTAACTATAAACTACATTAAAATATTTTTGTAGGTTTTTTGTTAACAAAATGAATAAAATTTTATGGCTTTGTTAATTACCTCCTAAGAAATATACAGCTAAAAGAAACAAAATATAAAACTGTAAACAGCCAGTTTGAAGAGTTTAAGGACCCTTCTAAAACAGCAGGTTTGCTGCTTAAACCGTTACATTAAAGTGTATACATGACCCGAGCCGTCACTGATGAAAAATACAAAAAATATCATCAGACACACATTTGAATAAAACAATCATCAAGCTCTTAAATATAAAGAAGTTCTTTGCTCTTTTTATTGTTTAAAATTGTAAAACTATAATACAAATTTTAGTGTAATAAATATAAATGAAATCGTTCGAAATGAATAAAACCAGAAACACGGTAGGTGATTTACAAGCATTTAAAACAAAAATGTAAAAGTTTTATATAAACAAAACATTAACACAAAAACAAGCCAAGAGCTTTAAATCATATAAATCTTTTTATATCATTTTAACTCTAAACTGTGCTACAAAGAAACAGACAACCCTTTACAACAATTTTTTATAATAACGAGTGTCTTCTTGTTTGGTTGCCAGAGGGAAACGCATAAAAAAGATCGGCTCTTCAAAATCCAATCACACATGCAGACCGACGGACAAACAGACACTCTTAGATATTCAACATACATATGTGTGATGTGCTGGCTGTTTGTTTGGTGTGTGACTGCATGTAAAGCATTGCAGCAGTAAGCGAGTCATCATTTCACAGTGCAACCCGCTGGGTAGTGTGAAAGGCATTTAAATCATTTAAATAAAATGTTTAAAATAACAACAAGCAAAATGTCTTAAATCAATTAAACAAAAATGAAAAAAAAATTAAATTGCGTATACGAAAAACTGCACATTTTACACTGCTTTTTAATTAGAATGGCCCCATTCACACGTAAGGAAGTTGAAAGTAAGATTAACTGCCGCTTTCCCTATTTCAAACTTTATCGTTCATTTAAATATATATATAAATATTTAAATATAATCAAGACAACAACAAAATTTTGAAATTTGTTTTTGCATTAAATGTAGGTATGAAACAGATGAACAAATTCGAAATAGAAGGAGGCAGTACAGCTTTTGTATGTCACAGAAATATAGGAAAATTGAAGAGAGCAGTTTTCTGCTACTCTTTCACTTCTTACCATATGCAACCTACAAAAATCATAATCTTATCTTCCTTACACGTGAACTGGGATTGAGACTGGCTGCTGGTGTAAAGAAGTTTGGTTAAATTATTAAGTATTTCTTTTGAATAGTCATCATGGCTCTGCAGTCCTTCGAGTGTACAAGTGAATGCTACTAAGTCATGGTAGCTTCTTAATTAACTGGAAAGTGGAAGCAGTAACCGTCTACTTAGTATCAAACAATTAGCACAAATAAACTCGAACTTAATATTAATAAAATTAATAAAGCCATAATCGGTGAGACCATATCTTATATAAATAAGGTTAATAGGCCGCCGCTACTTTTAAATTAATAACAATACGTCATTCTTATTTTGCGATCAATTGGAAAAAACTGGGCTTAGAAATAGGTGTGTGAATTTCTTTCATTGTTACAAGTAAAAATTGCTTATGCGGAATATTGAAAGGAATAGTTAGGGTAAATAGGTGTGGTGAAATTTATTATTCGCATAGGAAACATGAAAAAAAATCAGAAAATTCGGTTAAGCGGTTCTCTAATTAAAATTAATTAAGCGCTAGGCATGGTCAAATGTTCTATTAATAAAAGTCTATAGTGATTATGGCAAATATTTGTCAAAAAGCAACAACTGACCAGTTTGTAGCCATTCTTTTGTTATGTATATTAGGAAAGTGGGCGTAAATTAAGTGGGTCAAACGCTTACTTTCTTGATACTTACAACGGATATTTATAATAAAGTGGAATTATTCTCAGAGGTATTTTCAGTTTTTAGTAACATAAGGTATCATAAACTTTGTATGTCTTTGTTCGACTCAAATAAATATTGCTTTAATTATTATCTGTTAAAAGACAGGAAAGCTAAATTTTTTAATCTTAACTGAGGTACAGCCAGCTATCTGTATCCTCTACAATAGTCATCAGAACAATATTCTGGTTTCGTCGTCTGCGAAACAGGCTGGTGCAGAAATAAATGCAATTGTGATAATGATTTCTCTTTTCAAACATATTTCATTCTCATAGCCACCAGGTATAGCCAGCTGTTTCATATCCTGCACGATAATCATCAGCACTGCACCCTGGTCTCAGCTCGAACTCGGGCTAGTGCAAAATTATAATCATTTCAACTTTTAAAAAGTTTTCCTTCAGTGTAAATATTTATTCACCACATGATAAAATAATCCACATGATTAAAATTTCAAACAATACCAATACATTTTCAAAAGAAAAAACCCATAAAATTCATAACAACCAGCAGATCCCATGTTGATAACTTAAATACCGCATCACACACACATAAATCAAAAATAAAATGCACTTATTTTGCTGCAGCAAAAAAACATTTTCTTAAACATGAGCTGTAAATATTTTCAAAACAAAATTCAATATTTGTGCATGTTTATTTTAAAAATTATTTTCTTTGAATCCTTCTTAATATAATGTCACACATTTCATATAAGAAAAAAAAATTATGAATTATGACGACATTGAAATCTGTCCCGTGCGTTTAATTAAAGATTTTATCAAATTGATTTTCTTTATATAAATGAGTTCATAACAAAACTCCCTCTTTATGCTGCCACAGTTTTCCCTTTTATGTCACGTTATTGTATGAACAAACCATTATATTTGTTTATGAAGTGAAAGATGTTGCCACTTTAATTATAAGAAGCAGCAGCAAATGTGAGTATGTGTGTGTCTCTGTCATAAAATTCTCTCAAGATCGGGTTACCTTTAAACATTTTAAAATTATTTTGTGAAATAAGGGGACTTGTTTTATTTTGTAGAAGTTTTTTTTGATTTTTTTTGATATTTGAAAACTTTAATCGTTGGTTTTTGAAGAGGGGGGGGAGAAGGAGGAATAGATTTTAAATTTGTGATTTTCTTAGTTTGTCTTGTTAGCTATTAAAATTTTTATTGATTTGAAATGACATTACTGTCAGTGTTTTAATAAAATTTGATGTAAAATTAAACCCATGAAATTAATTTCTTTGAAAGATTTAATTTTAAATGTCATTAAATTTGAACCATGATAATAATTTGAATTAAAGGAATTTAATAGATAAATTGTGTAAAAAATCAATACGACTATTCTATAAGTCAAAATCGTATATACATACATTTTATTGAAAACTATAAAATTAATTATCTTAGGTTAATAACGTTTCTCAGCAAATAATATGACAACCAATATCCTTCACAACTGGTAGCCAGGTTGTTAAGCAGCTCTAGCTGAAGAAGAGTTCACGAGTCATGGTAATTACTGGGTTAGCACAGTAGTGAGACACTTGGCTTACGTTTTATATTTTTTATTACTACAATGATATAATCAATAATTCAAAAATGATTTATTCGCCAAGGCGAGGCAAAACAACTAAAAAAGGTCTTTTGACCTAATAATAAATTTCAAATAAAATTGCTTAAAGAGGCTAGGTCTAATAATAATTTTCAATGATATAATCACTATTAGCATCTAAGACTTCTTGCCAACTATCTTTCAAAGTTTGGATGCCTTTCCTCAGAACTCTGATTGCTGTGCTTCGAAGAGTTGTTCAACTCCTATGGACCATTAAGTTACTTACGCTGCAAATGTTGTTTCGGGGCTCTAAACAAATGATAGTCTGATGGTGCAACTGCTGGAGTAAGATGGGTGGGGTGTCGTCTCCCAGCTCAAGTTCTACAGTTGTTGGCAAACGGTAGATGTGAAATGAGGTGGAGCATTATCATGTAGCTCACTGAGTTCTGGTCGCAGTAAAAGTGATTGTGAGATGACAGTGCAAACTGCACGACTGGTAAGGATATACAATATCCATCAAGCTAACACTTTTTGATAGCCAAGCTAATGAAAATGGTATTCCACAACGTAGTGAAAGCAGCTAAGTGCTTCTGCTAATTCACCAGTGGTAGCATTCGGATTTGCAGCATAAATCCTCTTTATTGAATGCAGTAGATCATCTTGAGCGTGACTGACTTTCAAGGCTCCTGTCTGCTGATTCGAAACGAGCAAACCATCTAGTAGTACTAGCCGCGACATGGCTAGTACTCTGATGTGGATATTGTCAACGGCAGACGATGCACTGTGATCTAATAAAGTACTCGTATAAGTATAGTATTCGAATTTGTCATTGCGTCCTTTTCACTTCAAACTCACTAAACCAATCGCGAGAGCGGCTTTATATATACCCACATTAGAAGTATCTAGAATGTTCTACATCATACTAGAATATTATCGAAAACAATTAATTTAAGAAAGAAAAAGTATAGAGTTTTGCAAAATGTCAACCCGAAATTTGTTAAGTGCTATCTGACTGGTTTTTATTGTTTGGCGTTCAAGAGTCTTGCATCTCACTCACACTGTTTGATTGATTTATCTTAATTAACTGTATCGTTAGCGGTTATTGTGAGAAATTTTGTTGTCAACCACGTGGTTACTACTTTCCATGTGAAGGCATAGGCATTCTATTAATATCATCTTGGGCAAATGGTCTGAGTTACTCTGGCTGCAACTACAAGTCACCATTATTCGTTTCTTAGGCTGATGAAAAGCTTATTTTTAAATTTTATTCTTTATAATTTTAATATAAAGTGTGGTGTTTCATTATTTTAGTTTGTTTAATTTTTCTTGGGCTGTTCTATTTTCTTTTGCTTAAATAATTTTTGTTTTCTAAAACACACCTCTTCTTAACTAAGTTAGAAAAAAGTTAGTTGTGGCTTGACTTTTGTGATAAAACTAATAGGTTTTGATGGCCTATGACAGTTTTGATGTTTGTAATTAAATGCATGCAAACTGTCTATCAAATGAGATTGCATGTCTGAAACTTCATACCAATTTAATTCGTTTGATGGAGTTAAATTTGCATAAAACAAACACTCCTTGAATTAAATAAACAATTTGACTAGGTTTACTTTTACATAATTTCTTTAATTTTAACCTATGAAAATATATGTAAAACATGCTATTAATAACAGCAAATTCCTATTGAAAATAAAACAATAGTTGTCAGCAAAACTGTAACTTGTCATATGTAAATCGCAGTATTTTAACTTGTTGTTTTACATAAGAGATTTTAAATCTTAAAACAAAAAATGTATTAAAATTTCAAAATTTATTTAATGGATGCATAATACATAATGTTTTTTGTATACTAAAGAGTAGTAATAAAACTCATTCGTCCACTGACAAACTCAATCCATAAAAACTTTTAACGCACACAACGGCATTTAATGACAACCATCGCAACGGATGTCAAACCTATTTAACAAACATAAAATTGCTATTGTTTTAACAACAAATATGCAATACGTCTGTATGTTTATATAAACAAACGATTTATTTATTAAATACAGTGCATGCATAAGCGTGTTTACTTAGTGTTCAGAACAACTTCATTAATAATCATACATAGTCAATGAGTGAGTGGAGCGGGTAATGGCCAAACCAATTCATTGGTTTATTACGCAAACAAAATAAAATAGCACAGATGTAATCACATTAAAAACATCATTGATTATTTAACACGTTCACAACAAACGCGATCTGTAGCAACTGTTTATTGAAAAGCAAAATCAATAAGTTGCATATAAAATTTGCAACCAACTAGGTAGAGGTTTATTAAATTATTAATGCCGTTAAAAGTAAATAATGCTTAAAACACTAGTGTTATAAGTACACAATGCAGCCGGATATATCGAGGCTTTGCTGAAAAACATATTCGAAAAAAACTACCCGAAAAGAAAAATTATTATCATATGCTTTTTATAGTGGCCGTAGAAACATTATTGTTTGTAGGAACTAATAGAGCATAGAGTCATATTTTTAACACATTCTTATGTAGTTCAGACTAACTCAAAAATTTAAAATTTTGATTTATGATAATGCAGTAAAGGTTCGTTCCTTGACTCATATATTAAATTGAAACATTTTCTCGAGGGAAAACTTTTAGCTCTTTAAAATCTAATATCTGGATCAAACTTTAAAGAAAATCAATTTAAGAAAAGATGTTTATATAGAAAATTTCATTTAACAATTATATATATGACTTAGCAACTTTCTATTGAAAATTTTACTTAACAACACATTTTATAAAGAAAATTTTATTGCTGAAATTATTTTTAATGTCACTACGCCTAAACGTTTAATGGAAAATTTGGATCAGAGATATATTTTACAGAAAATTTAAATTTAACGAATGATTTTTTAAAGAAAGTTGAACTTAACGAAAATTTTTCTGCTGTACGAATAATTTTTTCTGATTTAAGTTCAATTTTATGAAATATGTTTGATTAAAATTAATTTTAATGATATTTTGCTAAGCAATAAATTTAACGAAATATTTTGGAATGACTAATTCATTTTAACGAAACATTTTCAAGAAAATTCAACTGTAACTTTTTATAAACAAATACTGAACTTCAAAGCTTTTTGCTTGTCTGCAGAAACACCTAGAGCCTGCAGCAGAGGGATCGAACCAACGATGTGGTGACTGTTAGATAGGAGTTCTATCCACTCAGCTATTAAGGCCCAATCGATAAACTCTATGGTTTTATAACAAATTTAATTTAAGGAAATTTTCTTCTCAAAATTTATTATGAAAATTTTAAAATTAATGATATTGTTTTGTGGAGTAATTAATTTATTACAGAGATAACGAACATTTTCTTAAAGAAAATAAAGCTTAAGTATAAGTTTTCTGTAATAAATCAAACTCTATGAAAATAATTTATTTTCTTTTATCGAATACGTGTCTTTTTAATGAAAATTTGACTTAACGAATGTTTTCTCAAGAAACTAAGCTGTATTCAAAGTTTCTTAAAGAACTTTTATTGACAATTAAATTTACTGAGAATTTTTTTTATAGAATACTTACTTTAATGAAGAGTTTTCTACAATCAATATAATACAACCAATAATGTTTATTCAGAATATTTAACTTAAAGCTTATTTTCTAAGAAAAGTAAAATTTCTTAAAAGTTTTCTAGAGAAAATTTAAAGCAACAGAAATATTTCATTAAAGAAATTTAAACTTAACTACTAGTTTTCCATGGTGTTTAATTTTTTTTCCAGAAAATTTAACTTAAAGAATGTTCTTTTATAGAAAGTTATGAAATGAACTTGAGCCTGAATAAAAAGTAAAATTAAATATATAAGAAAGTTATGCTCGATGTAAATTTTTATTTAACTTAACGAATGTTTTAGGAAAGGAGTTTAATATTGCGAAAAGTTTTCTATAGAAAATTTTATTAATTTTAAATATTTCATTAGAATGTAAATTTAACGAGATGTTTTTTTGTTTTTTTTTGTAGAATATCTAACTACGCTTTCGTTACAAAAATAGCTTAACGAAACATTTTTTTATGAAATACAAGCGGAAGAAACGAAATGTTTTGAGAAGATCAAGCTAAGAATAAAATTACCGATATAAAATGCAACTTAACAAAAGTTTTATATAAAAATTTCAATTGTATAAAGATTTTCTATAGCATGTTAAACGGGATTAAAATTATTATGAAACATTCAACAACGAACATAATTTATAAATCGAATTTAACGAAAATTATCGAGACAAAGTTCAGAAAGCAAAACTTTCTATGAAAACAGCTGCTGTAGCGAAAGAAGTTTTATAGGATACATAACACAAAATTTTCTATACTTATTATATTATTTGAAATTTATTACTTTGGGTCAAAGACCCTTTAGTTGTTTTGCCTTAGTCTTTCAGCACGTCTATATGCCGCCGACATTTCGCTGATGCTACTCAGCTCGTCAGTAGACTCGAAAACCTTGTTGAAAATAATGTTCAAACATTTACTTCATATTCTATTATTTCAATTGAAATAATGAGAATTAAAAACATTTAAACACATTTTCAAAGACAAAAACAACTTTCTCGTATTGCTACTGTATTTACTTTTCTTAGCAACATTCATACAACGAGCTACCATTGGTTGCTACGACTTGTATATTTGAAAGTATCAAAAAGTAAACATTTTCAAATATCCAATAATTCAAAATAATAATAATAATAATTTTTGAATTATTGCTTATTATATTATGTGAACAGCTTTCCGCAAAAACTGTAACTTGACAATAATTGACTATTGCCAGAACCTTAACGAAAAGTATTAGATAGAAAATTAATTCTAGTAAATAATTCATATAATATAAAACCCCGTGTGCAGAATTAAAAACTTTATTTTAGCGAATTAAAAAAAGTGCTCACTACTCAACTAATTAAACCTAAAAGCCATTTCATGTGAATTGTCTAGATAATCGTAGTCATTTTCCACAATTGGTTAGTGATACACCAGCAAAAAAATAATATTTTTTTCTTTACCAATTAGTAAGAGAAAAATTTGAACAGTTGGTTTGTGGCACTTGCCAATTTAAAATGAAACATATTTTCAAACTAGCAATTATGCAAACAGTAACCAATAGTATGCTTTTTATTTTAAATGAAATAATTGTTAGCAAGTGACCTGAAGGATTTGCAATATGTATAACATCGAACTTGGTTAAATTAGCACGTGTCATACAATTGAAATGCATTTTACTGCAGAAAAATACAAAAATAATGCAACTGATACTGATATTGTAATTAAATAAGTTATTTGTTGCTTATAATCAAACATATCTTAAAAAAAAAATAGTATAACTTTGACATGTAGCAGCAAATCTCTCGTTGAAATTAATTTTCTATAAAATTTTCAATCATAATTAGATTTTAAAGAAAATTTTACTTATGTATATTAAAACCTGCCCACAATTTTTGATAATTGTTTTAAATATTTTCGTTAAATTAAAAAAGAAAATGTTTCATTATTAGGTCAAAGGCTTTTATAGTTTAGGCAAATAATGAATTTCAAATAAAATTGTTAGGAGCGAATAAATAATTTTTGAATTATTAAAAAAATTTTTCATTGAATTCATTTAACAACTTTTAAAAATCTTTCTTTCAAAAAAGAAAAAAAAAAACAATATTTTCTTTATGGAATTCTTATCAGATTTATCTAATTATACATTTTTTCAAACTTAATCTGTTGTATATTTATGATTTATGCTTATTTGTATAATGACTTTGATGAATGAGCTGCATTTTATTTCGCTTTCAATGTTCAATGTATTTCAACAAAGGCAGCCTAATTTATAACTCCTTTAACATAATTGGGCATTTGCTACAAATTAAGTTGCCTATTTAGTTGTCACTTTGCAATTATTTTGACTCATTATGTGTCATTTTAGTTTGACAGCAGAGTGCACAAAACCACAATAATTTATAAAACAATAACAAACATTTACTGACAGCACGTCTGTGTGTCTGTCTGTCTGTCCAGTCATCTCCAGTTGCAATTCGAACTTTAAGTTGTGCACTTTATTTTGTTGCTGTATGCCATTATTTTTGCACAAAGTTTGCTCAAATTTTTTGACAGTTTTAACGCTAAAACTCAAATACATACAATTTTTGTATGACATTTGAAAAGGGAATTACCATTATTATAATATAAGCGAACCCCTTTTGGCTAAAGCACTTGTGTGCAATGACTTTTGTTTGTTGGCCTCACAAAACAGAAGTTACAAACGAGCTCTTGCCTCATGTCAGGCAAAATAAAAGAAATAAAAATGATGCTGCCATAAGTTTGTGCTGGAAAGTGATAAAAATTAACATAAATTTAACAGCGACATTTTAAATTTGTTGTACTGTGCTGCTGAATGAAGTCATTGGCTGGCATTTAAAACAATTGTTTGTCTTAATGATGACTGACTGACTGATGGGCGGATGGACTGACTGACTGTTGCATTCACTTGTCAATTAAATAAACATGTTGACGTTGTTGCACTTGCACCACTACTGGCTGAGAAAAACTATTTTTTGTTTATTCTTTATTGTTGCTATAAATTATTTAGTAGTTTAATGTTCAATAATGTTGCTCATATTGTCGATGATGAAAATAATGTTGTTGACAAAAGCTGTTGCTGGTTGGTTGGTGGGTTGGTTGGTAGTATGATTACTTGCCAGTCAGTTAATGTACGAGCACATCCATTTAACAATTGACTACAGAACATGTTGTCAATTGAGTGTCAATTCACAACAAAGTATGAAATGGCTGCACTGGCAAAGCAAACATAGAAAAAGTGTTGTAATAATATTGTATTGTTATTAAGGGGAATGATTTGAAGAAAAATTGAGAGAAAGAAAATAATGCAAAATATACTGAATTTATTTTTACAAAGTTCACAAATTTATTCACAAAATAATGTTTGTTAAACTTTCAAAATATTACTTCAACATGTTCAAGTGCATGCAGCAAAAGCATACACGTAATAATGGCATGTTAAACATGCACTATGACAAGTGTACAGCAACATAATTGACAGCTGTTTAACATAAAATTGATATTGTGTTGAAAGAAAAAAATTTACAGTAATATATGTATGTATTCCACAGCAATAATGTAATAACAATGTTTAAAAGAAAATGTAAAAATTAAGCTCAACACTTTAATTTCTTAAGAAAATCGGCTGCTCCTTTACAGACCGCCATTCAAACAATTTTTTATTGATTCAATAAAATCTTTTCTTGAAAATGAAAAATAATTTTGTTGAATAATTTCCTTAATTACAGAAATAGGAAAACAAATCTAGTGCACACTTTTTACATTTATTATCATAAATTTTCAATAGCAATTTTATCAAACTTAAATAAAACTTGCTTGCTAAACACCATTAAAACTATATTTGTTCTCTTGCTTAAGCTTTTAAATATGCTGCTCAAATGAAAAAAAAAGAAACTATTAAAATATTTTAAAATCTCCTTAAGGAATTGTGAGCATTTACTGTTTCTACAATAACTACTATCATTTATAAAATCTGCATGTAAAAATGATGATGATCATCATCAGCAGCAGCATGAAAATGAAAATATTGTTTTTGATTAATGGAAAGGCCAGTCATAGACAAGATGGAGTGTGTGCACACCACTAACAGCAGACAATTGCATAACTATAACGTGCTTATAGCCGGAATAATGTTCTCCATAAATATGAAAACTCATATATTTATAAATGACATTACAAACAAATAGAGTTTTGAGTACAAATAAAAGTAAATCATTTTCAAAAGAACACATGCATTGCAGTTAAAATATGAATTATATGCAGAAAAATGCAAAATTATAATTCCTGCATGAAAAGAATTTTTTTTTGCAATATTTATGGTGCAATAAATATAAAGCACTTGAAGAAATTCTTTTAAAAGCAAAATTTTTGCACAGAAAATTTTACATAACACAAATTTTATGTAACGCACTCTTACAGCTTGTACGCATATTGCAACGAATTTTGCTATAAAATAATAATTTTCCATGAAGTAGATTTACAATTTTATCACTAAATTTTATATTTTTTAATTCATTAAACTAAGCAAAAAAAAAAAATATTTTCATATTCAACAACCGAATTTGTAGGATCAGCAAACACATTGTTTGAATGCACTGCTACAACAGAAATGTGATATTAAACAAACATTTTATGCAACCATAAATTGATAGTCACCTCAATTTAATCATATCATATTCACAATTATTTTTAGTTGTAACCATTTCAATTCTTTTTGCTGTAATTTGTCAAACTTCTTAAAATTTCAGGGAAAATACTTTTTAATCAATGAATGTATCTATTAAGAGCAAATAAAAAATATATTCGGTATAATCAAACTTTAAATACCTACACAATACTAATGCCCACAAATATATACAAATGCACAATTACAAATATATACAAATGCACAATTTATTGAAACGTTTTTAATCTATAATTTTATATAAAAAGAATTTTCTTTTATATTAAATTATTTGAGTTAAAGGTGGATTTATATATAAATATATATATATATTTTTAATATTTTTTCTCTAATAATTAACTTATCAAATAAACCAATTATTAATGGGTTTTCTTTTCTGTTTCTTTTCAGGTACGACAAAACTCCTTTAATTTGTAAAGTAAAATTATATACAATTAAATTTTTTGCAAAACTGAAATTTTACAAAAATAGAAAAAAATTATATATTAGCAATTATTATATTTCTAATTTTTCATAATGCTAAACCACATTTTAATTGTGTTAATTGTCAATACATTCGGCAGTCTTTGGGCCTTTTCTAGCATGCCTATATGCCGACATTTCATAAGAGATATCTGAATTACCAGTCGACTTGAAAATGTTGTAAATGTAATATCATGTTCACATTAATGTTCAAAAGTAAAATAAAACTTCCGAGAAAACGTACGAAAACAGAAAATGTATCACGTGTTCGCCATAATCTGCAACCTTTTTTTAAAAACAAAATCTCAAAGCTCAGTAACCAGTGTCCCGTCATCACAGTCAGCAATCTCGATATGTCCGTTCTACTAAAGGGCCACAAGTTGCATAGTCCGTTTCTCGTTATATGAGGGCCACAAGAATCTGGCCACTCTACATGTCTGCGCCATCTTTCCTCACTCTTCCGAAAGAAGTGTCTAAGGATGCCACTTTTGATACTCCCTAGGGGTATTCCGACTAATTCCACACTAGAGATATCCAAAGCGGTTCCCCTCTAGCCAACTCTCTGCTCGTTCACTACCGCAGTAGTCCCTATGCAGGGACCCAAACTAAAGTTATGACAGATAGACAACTCAGCCTAGACAGTTCCTGCTTGCACTCCTCAACGAGTGAAGATGTAGTCGTATATGAATTCAATGCAAGAATCGCTGCCTGGCTATCCACAAAGATTCCAATACTTCCCAAACTGTCCCGGCCATGCAGCAGCCCTGCAGTGCCTGCCATCACCGCGATTCCTCAGCCTGAAAGACGCTGCAGCCGTCAGGGAGATGATGAGAGTCACGTAGTGAAAATGCTTATAATTGTCACAATTAATGTCGGATAATAAAGGAAATGGTGTATTAAATTATCTTTCATATAGCTTTTCTTTAATATTTAGGGTATAATGTGCTTTTAGAAAAACTTTGATTTACATAACTTAACAGAGTCTTGTTATTATGTTAAAGAGGTGCTTTGTGGGAGGGTTGAAAATTTTAAGTTTTAACTTCTTTTGCCCATGCTTTAATTTTTTTCGTCAGGGCTCAAGTTCAATTCAAATTATTGCTTATTATAGCTGTGGCTGCTGCACAGCCAGCTGCTTCATATACGCCACAATAATCATCAGCACCTTGGTCAGGATTCGAACTCGGAATGCCGCACCAAATGCAATCTATTGATTGCCGGTGTATAGCAAACATTTATATCTTAAGAAATCGGGCTGCAGACGTACCAGAATATTTTGTGTAAAAAAAACAGGTAGAAACAATAAAGTCTGGTCACAAAAAACAATAAAGTTGATAAATTATTTATCTGTCCTTATATTTCGGTTACATACAGCGAAAGCTGATTTCTCAAAAGAAATTCGAGCTGAGCGAACTATAACAATGTGTAATTTTTAAGTCATGGAAAAATAACCACAAACGAACTTCACTACGTGATAAAAGATCAACAAGAAGAGACACTTGTTTTTTGTTTTTCCCAAAGTCATGCACTTTTTTTTAAAGGGCACGAAAGATTCAGGGCCTTGGTGTCATTTTGCAAAATTGGTCATTTCACAGGCTCATATCTTGCAAACCGTTTAGAAATTTTATTTATCCTCTAAAGGCAAAGCTGTAGCCCTTATCCTTAAGAACAGAAGCCGTCAACAAGTAAAATAAAAACTTCGAGGTCAAAATCGTAAGAAACCTAAAAAAATTAATTTTTAACCATTTTCCCTTGTATGTGATTATTTTTTCATGTAAAAAATAATTGTGATAATAAAACTAGTCAGCTGGAAGGGAATTAACTTTTTCAACGTTTAAATAATATGAGGGATCGAAAATTCTACTCGGTTCAATACAATTCATTTCAACTGAAGGTCTTTGCTTACTCGGGTCATGTTTTGGGTTTCAAATTATGAAATCCCAGTCAAATATACAGCCCACAAAATCCTATTGATAGTGATTACTAAGTTGTAATAATGGCCCTAATAGTTGTTTCTTAATTTAAATTGTTCTTTTTTTTGGAAAATTATAACTATTTTTGATTAACAAATTTTATTAATAATAACAACATTTCCTCAGTTTTTAAACACATTTTTGGTGCAAAAAGCTTAAATTCTAAAATGCCATAAAACATCCATTCGAATGTTAACAATTACAAAGAGAAAACGCTAAAAATATGAATTTATTATTGCAGCTACTAAAGTTCACAGCAAGGAAATGGTCACATAAAAATATTGTTTTATACTTAACCAGAATTACTTTTAAATTTCAAAAAAAGGACGTTTATGAAAGTTTTATGACAAATTTTTATTAAGAGCAAGTTTAATAAGAAATTTCGAAGAAAAGGATATTAAAGGATAAATCAGAATGAAATCTCAAGTAGGGGAAAACAAATCTACTCACGTTAAATTTAATGAGTTAAGCAAATCGTGGAAGGCTTCCAGAAAAACGTACTTGTTGATGCTGTAGCCAGTAATGGAACACATTTATTGAAACTGTTAATCAAAATCTGTATATATGTATGTAAATAGTTTACTTGCCTTAAGTAGCATTTTATAGCTTAAGGTGGTTGATTTTAACAAATGTTATTAATACATTTGTTATGTTTTTAGACCATAAAATTTAATAAGAAATTGTTATGGAAACTACAAATAGTGTAATAAAAATAACTTTACTGATGTTTTAATTTCATGGAATTGCTGGCATATTTTTCTTAAGGTTCAGTGAACTTTGTTATGGTTGTCATTAAGTTTCATTAATACATACATTATTTCATATTCCAACAATTGTTGTATGATTCATGCTTTTGTAACAAAATCATGTACTTTTAATATTATTTCCTCCTCAATCAAACATTTACAATTGTTTTTTTTTGGGGAGGGAGGTTAATTTGCTTTAGTGCAAAAATTATTAAAGTGGTGGTAATAAAATACAATTTTCAATTTATCATGGCCTAATGTCTCAAAGGTTTAATAAAATTCATGCCACAATACTCAGGTACAGTGTAATAACCAGCAAATAATACTGCTTGCCAGAATGCAATTTTGTAAAGGAGGCTACATTTTAGAAGTGCTTCGATTGCTCTTTATAATGTATGATTTTTGTTTGAAATGAGCCAACTTGAAGCATTAGAATCTGTTTGCTTATAATGCTTTATTTAGTGTATTTACTCAATCAATAAACATGACATATTTTAAGACATGAAATATTTTTTATTTAGCATCAGCAGAAATGTCGGCGGCATATAGACGAGCTGAAAGACTAAGGCAAAAACAACTAAAGCCTATTTTGACCCAAAATAATAAATTTCAAATAAAATTGCTTAATAGCGAATAAATCATTTTGAATTATCAGATATTTTTATAAAAATGTTTGCCAATAAAACACAGAAATAATAGAATACAAATTTAATAGAAATCGTTACATTATATGTATCTCTAATTGAAAACATTAAAATACAAATTGCCTAAGGATTCTTTTAAAATTTTCAATTTTTCAAAGCTTCCTCAAAACCTGTGTGGAGTGTGAAAATATTTACTGGCAAAAGCTTTAAACAAATTGTGTCATATATTCTCAGGGCTTACATTCGTTTAAGTTTAGTTTGTTAATAAATAAAGTTGCTTTAAAACGTATAAAAGTAAATAAAATAAAATCTCTTAAATCCAGAAAACAAATAGACTGATAAATACCAGCTCTTATACGTTGTATCTTACCTTTGTTTCATACTTAATTTTTAAGCGATATGTTCTTTTTATTTAAAAACAGATTGAAGTTGAATTCAGTTAGCTAAAGGAAGCCATGTTTAACTTGAGGCTGTAATAAATATTAAGTGAATGATAATAGAATAGATTATTTCTTCAATATAGAAATAAGGGCATATTATTAAATTCAAACTTTTGTTACACATAAAAAATTACATGAAATAGGAGTGAATTTAATTTAATTGAAATTTCAATTATTTTATTTGAATAATAATAAATTAATTATTTTATTATTACTTTGAATTTTTTTCTACAATTATTATGTAATTAATTTTACTTTTATTGAGCAAAAATTTAATAATAATATACATATATATTTTATTTAGCTCAGTTGCCTAGAGGTTTTACTCAAATTTAACAATTTGTTTATGGTCCTTCGAACCATGGCAGCATTATCATACAGTAAATTTTTAAAACACAATGTTTGATATTTCGTTTTTTTTTTAACATAGGCTTAAGAGATTTTTTCTACTCATTTTTCATTCTCTATATTTCTTTTTATTTTGTCAGTGTAAGATGAGATATTTTTGTGGCTCCTTTAACTCTTCTGTTAGCTTCTATGTCTAGTGCGACACTTAACTTGCTGTCTATGTTTACTCCAGAAACCCCCATAACAGCCACAAATTAAACAAAGATTTTCATTTATTTAAATATTTAAATTAAAACCTCAGAAATCATTCTTTGGCTTAGCATTTAAAATAAAAAGTAACAACAAAATCAACAAATAAACTAAACAAAACCCCTCTTTAGAAATGTTATATTTATTTACATTTCAAACAAAATGTAATTGTTTGCTTTTTCATGTTTCATTACATTTTAGGATTATTTTTGTTTCAAGTGCTGGCTTGCCCAGACAACAAAAATTTATTAAGTTGCTGTGGAAAGCGTGTTGACAAGTCAGGCTGTCTGTTTAACATTGTGAACAAGTGCAAGGCATAACAATTCATTAAAAAAAGAAACACACACTTACATACATACAAAATATATTTAAAGACACCAGAAGTTGTAAACTATTTACTTAAAGTTGTACAATGTACATATTTGTATATATTTATTGCATTTTTGTTAGGCGCTGCTGTTTTAGTGTAACGAAGCCAATTCAAATAATCTGCCACAAAAGGCCACAAGTTCATGAACTACAACATTGAACTTTGGTGTAAGAATCAATGCAACTATTTGGAAGGTTGAATAAAATTTTAAGGCTGTACACGAGGAACAAAGATTTGATATCAGTGACGTGTAGTCATTTGGAAACATATATAGAGATATAAGGACAGACATTAGATTTTAAAATAGTTTCAGTAATAAAAAACAAGGTTTCAAAGCTGCATTCAGCATATCAATTTTAGTTTTTAGCGCATGCAAGAATGACTTTATATAAAGAAACTTTTATTGATGAACTGCATCTGTTTAAATTATGTATTGCCATTTTCTTTAAATGGTTTTGCTTAAAACTTCTTGTTTATCGCACTTTTTTCTCAGTCATGCATGTCACGAGGTTTTGCGCTTTAAATAAAATAAAATAGCTTTGTTTATTTTCCAGACTTCTGAAAATAATTAGAATGTTAAATATCAGCTGCCTGTCAGGTTATAATTGGTAATCAAAATCAAAATAAGCTGTTGAAATTTAAAGATTAATATAAACTTTGAAACAAAGGGAACAAAACTTAATTATTAACGTTTTGTAGAATTGAAAATTAACTCAAAATGGTTGCATGATTATATATTTTAGAGGATTACTTTTTCAATATTTATTGGTTTTTTTATTTCAGGCAACTGTTAACAAAGTTGACCTGCGATTTGCTTTGCTTTGAAACCATTTTCATTTGATGTGTATGCTCTTAAACCTAAATGTCAAAATTGATTTAAAAAAATGTCAAAAAATGTTTACATATGATCAAAGTTATTGAAATGCCTACAAATCAAGCCAGATCTCAATCAATTTAACTCTTGGTATGAAATGCCAGCAAATAGAATAAATTTAAAAAGAAGAAAAGAACACCAACAAATATACTATTTCATACAGCTCATTGAGCTTGATTATGTATATATATATACATATATCAGAGAAACAAAAATACAATGAAACCATAAGAAATTGAAAGAGATGATTAACAAAATATGACATCTAAAGCAACAAGGTGTGTTTAAAAATGGCAAAAAATCAAAGCAAACAGTTTTGACAAAAGGTTTAACAAAGTGAAAAAAAAACCTGGATAGAGATGAAAATGAAATCATTTTTTCAACGATGATAAAAATTAATGAGTTGAAGCATTTGAGAGACATCACTAATAAACCAGTGATAAGGGGTAATTAATAGGTTTTGACACTTTTGATTTTCTTTGTGGTTTATAAAGGGATGACTAATAAACTCTGACAGATTGTAAACAAAACTAAAATTTTTGTTCAACACTTAATCTTTGTTAAAAAAAATTGATATTTATTAAAAAAAAAGAATTCATGTTTTCAATTGAAAGAATTGTTGAAATTTTTTATTAAACCCATTTAAATTTCATAAGAATAGTAATTTAACATTTAAGATGTAAGTTAAACCAAGACTGTGGCATTATGATTCTCTATCATCTAGAAATATAATATTTTATTTAGTTAACATAACTAAATCTAAATTAATTTAACGTGGTGGCGGTAGCCAGTGTTTTATAAATATAGTGTCAATAGAATGTGAATTAATATTTTACAAATTTATATGAATTTTATTAATTTATTTATAAAACTAATAAATTCATTTTACTAAAAATTCCAACATTGCCACTGCAAATTTTTCTTAGTGTTTTCTTGCATTCAATTAATTATTGCTTAATGAGCATGTAATGAGATGTCGCTTTTTGAGCTTAGGAGATTAGGGAATATATTTGGAAAGTTAAGGAAAATATAAGTTTTGTACCATTAAT
>BGZK01003557.1:0-23122 GCA_005406025.1 Eumeta japonica
AGATGTTGTTAACAGGCTTGTGAAACATCTAAGTTTAATTCGTCTAACTTTTATACTTTAGCTTTTATTAATACCTAAACTACACAGATTTTGCCACCGACTCACTCACTCATCAAAATTTCAAGGGTATTTCACGAACTCCTATAAAGCTCCAATTTGGTACGCTGGCTAGGATTAGCATACGAACACAAAAAAATTAAACGAGAGGTGTCGCGGGATACCCGGTAGGTACGAAGTACCTTTCGCTATATATTATTAAATAACAAGCGCAGTGAAGGAATGGTAATAAAATTGTATAGCATAATTATTTTTGGACTACAAGTTGGTAACCTGGAAATCAGCAATGTGATGATACCGCCCGGGACCGACTTAGAAATCTGTCCAAAATACAGAGTGAGCGGCTTAAGTTGGCCCAAGTTAAAGCTCATGGATTAATTCTCCCGAAGTCAGAATTTACTTAAAAAGAATGGCTGTCACAGAACGCCTGGCAGATTTGAAACATCCATGTTAATATTAGGTTTCATAATGAGAATCTATAACTAAAGATAAAATAAAATAAAGAAAAGTTATAGTTTCGTTATCACTATCACTCATATTTCGATTTGATAATATTATAACTGATTTGAAATCTTTAAACGCTTTAAAAACATTTATATTGTAAACAACAACACGACCCCGTGTATACAAACAGTATACATGTCAAGTATACTACGGTCGAATAGAAACGAGAACTCGGCTCACAAAGAGAAGTATCAGTGTATAGTATACGCGCGCGCACCCGCAAAGGAGTCGAGAGCGGCCGCGTAGTGGGGGGCGTGACGGCATGACTCATCTGGCACGGTATTGAAGTCGATTTTACTAACAAGGCGCACCGATAGATGTTTCACATCAATAACTCTTGATTCAAAAGCGAAGCTCTTGCCCACCGAGCCACTACCGTCCGTCTTCGCTCGACGTCACGTAAAATCACGTCAATGCGTCATTATTTCGAAAAGTAGAAGCAGGGGGCACGCGCAGTGTGACAATTCTGGCACTTGTACAGTACAACGCACGAAACTCTGCCGCTCTGAATTGACTGCGAATGATGTAATGCGCAAACTCAACACTCCTCGACTCTTCGTTCTTCTCCTCCGTATTCCTATTTTATGCCATTGTGACGCTTTCGTGACTAACTTCATAGTAGTAGAGTTTCATGTACTGGACTCGCGCGGTTGAGAAAATCTAACGGCGCGACAACAGTTTTGTCACGGGCTTTTTCGCGGGTCGACGGACAAAAGTGTCACCTAGTTGTCACTTCGCGACATACATATCCACGGACTCGATCAAAGTATCGGAACAGCCGCTGTGACGAAAGTCACCCGTGCTTGCTGCCCATTACCTAATGAATGCGTAGTATACCACTTCTATCTTGACTTGCATGGCGATATCGCTCGTTAAGAAACAGTTAAATGTCTATCTGCTGCTGCAATATCTGCTGTATTTATGAACTGATCTTCGCGATGCCAAAAACTATTCTGGATAATATAGTCCATCAAATATTGCCAAAAAAAATAAAGTAAGTGCGAAGGTTAAAAAGGTTCCGTGATATTGGTGCTAGTGGTCTTCACATTGGTCCTCATATATATATAAACCTCTTGGAGATTTTTGTATAAGTAAAATCTTATTAATACGATACACCTACATATTACAACTTAATTGTTATTTTGTTTAAATTAAAACATTTAAATTTTGTAATTACCACCTTAATATTTAATACTTTTTGGTAATTTTTGGTTTCGCATCGCTCACCCTAAGGTTTAATTAATAAATAAATAATGCATAAAATATATATAATTGTTACTCAGAGTGCTGACAAATGTGAAATCCATATGTCTATATATCCAAATGTTGATGATTTAAATTTACAAATTAGGATATTTTAATTTACGATTTTTAAATAAATTTAAAAAGTGCAAGGAACAAGGTCATTTCGTGTTTTTTCCATAGATTTTTATTTTATAAGCTCTGTAGAGCTTAGAGTAGAGTAGTAGAGTAAGTAGAGATAAAACATTTATTTTTATACATTTTCTTTTATATCCTTGAATTTTCCTTTAATATCTATTTAACTTATTATAAAATTGGAAATACCATAACTGTCTTGGCGCTATTATTTGTATCACTTTTTTAAACTTGTTCGTTAATTACTTTCACAGACATGTATTTTAAAGGGACTCCGAGCATATTATCTACTTTGAATCTTATCATTCTAATCTTTCAATTTTTGGAAAAGAAATATACTAGATTTGGCCACAATAAACGATAAAATTATAGAAGCCTTGAATCTAAAAATATATCTAATACCCAACATATTGGTATGTTACGTAACAATATTGTACTATTCTGTGCTCGACAGCAGCTCCAAATGAACTAAGGGCTAAAGGCCGTTATAGAAATCGTGTTGTAAGGTAAAATTAGGAGGCTTGACAATAAAAAATTTACTTTCACTTTCAAATGAAACATGGAATCATAATAAATGAGTCACATAATTGTATTTCAGCCACGGACTATATTCAAAGGCGGAAATCTAGCTCTTGATGAAGTTTTTTGTTACATTAATTATTTATAAATAGCTGTACAATAAACGTACAATGTAAATGGACAATAAAGGTACCTGTCTTAAAATGGCACGATAGGACTTCATTTTTCTTAATTAAGCTCAACGTTTATTCATTTTCTATTTTACAAGCAGGAAATAAATTTTACGTTGACTTCCTTACTAATATATTTACGATTCACAAAACACTAACTACGATTATTCATTTCATTATTTTATCATATTTGAACAAATTGTAAATGACACATATTGCCTACTAGCTTTTTGCCCGCGGCTTCACCGCTTAGATACAAAATTATTATATATATTAGATAGGATTTGCAAAAAAAAACCCGTCTTCAGTAAGCGTCTACGTCCCCAAAAGAGTAACTATACCAAAGTTTAAGTTAATCGTCTGCGGTTTTGGAGATGTGATCAGTGGCGTAATAGCCTGGGTGTCACCAGGGCGGATTTAAAGTGACACCCTAAAACTTAAAACTGTTAAGTTGCAGAAAATCTCTAATGATAAACAATGTTTCATATTTCGTTGTGCATTTTGTGAATCAAAATTTGCGGTCGGATGAACTCGTGTGTCACCCCTAAATGAGTGGCACCGGTGCGGACCGCCCCGCCGCCCTCCTAGCTACGCCACTGGATGTGATGAGTCAGTCAGTCACTAGTTATGTGTATGTATATACATATATATAACATAAATATGAAAACATTAAAAACACTAACCGCACTAAAACACGATTTAAAACACCAAAACCATAGCCAGAAGTACACAAAACATCGCCCCTAAATATTTCAATCGTCCGCAGCTAGCGCTGGCATCGATTTCACTCTCACCACCATGAGTCCACACGGAGCGGACATTCGTAAACATTTCTAAAATAAATATTTGAAACTGAAATTGGTTATATACGTTCCGGAAGTGTATTGTATACTACATAAATTATATATTTACATTATAGTCGATGTTTTTCTAAACGTTATAGAAATGAGACATCTTATACACATCGGCTTAAGGATGTTAATTGTAATATCTACATTTCCGAATAGAATACATATGGATTGTCAGACAGTCTCTAAAATCAATTAAAAGCATTATCTATATCCTCGTTAACAAGTTCTTCTGGCAGGAGCTAAGACTGGGGAAGAATGATGATAAATTCGCGGCTCGGTTTCACTAATGGCATGAACGCGGCGTCTCTGCTTTCACGGGGCTATTTCGTTTGCGTAGGGATAATTCTATACTTTTCTTCGCTTTTTTTTTTCTCCGCTTGGCCCTTACGCAACACCGAAAAGAGTGGGAGTCACTAAATCCTACGGCCTCATGAAAAGTGGTATGTTTCATTTCGCGATGTAGCTACGGTATATAGGGCATTATATATTTGTATACACATATAGTGAAGTGTATTGTGCGTACCGCGCATCACCATAAAAACAAAGGGTAAAGTTTATAAAAAGGCAGTTCGTCCTTCTCGGATCTGAATGTTGGTAAGACCAAAAACGCGTGAACAAAAGATCCGTACCAAAGAAATGAATACGCTCAGTTAGGCGGGAGCTGTGACTAGATTTGGTATGGTTCGTAGTGAATACATACGAGGCAGCTTTAGTTCTCAGCAATGGCAGAGGAAATGAGAGAAAAACGCCTGATATGGATATGTCAAAAGACGAGGGCTATGTGGTCCGGATTACTCTAAATTTATCAGAAGAAAAGAGAGGCAGAGCGGTGACCTGATGGCAAATATACAAAGACACTCCAAGCAAGCGCAATTGACAGAACTGACAACCCGGGATAGAAGAGCTTAGCGCTGGAAAGTGAATAGACCTGACCCCAAATAACGCGATCAGGGATAGAAGACGAAGTTGATACAGATATTGTTAAGTATGTAACTAGTGTTTAACTGGATGTTAGGTTGTAACGTTACGAAGAATAGTCGTTTATAGATTAAAGAAGATAATTGAATTGGAACTGGGTTGGGGAGTGTTTAAATGGAGCGGACTTCGAAAAAAATGAAGAGTACATTGGAAATGACATCGTATAGTGAATGTGTGTTTTTTAAACATAAAGTTGAACAAAAGAATTATCAAGCTGCAGGCTAATCATTTTATTAGGTGACACCATATAATAATTTAAATGAAGATTATGAAAAATTCTATGTACTAATTATATATATATGTATTTATATATTATGTTAACTATTTAATAATAAATGTAGCTTTATTTGTTTGGGAACATTCTTTGTTAGTTATGTATACTTAAAAAAATCACCAATTTTTATTAACAATGATTTAGTAATTTGTGTCAGTTCAATTCTAATAACACGCTTTTATAGGTAATAAAAGTAATACATACCTGTATGTATGTATGTATGTAACCGACTCCTTTACACTTGATTTTGTCCCACTTTTCACGAACAAATTTAATTTAAACTTTGTACACATATCAAGAACCGGTGACAATACAATAATTTGATAAGTTTATCTCATTATCTTGATCAGGATCGCCAGGATCGAATAATTTCGTCACGTATCGTCTGCGTGAGAGCAAGTGGCTTATTACTGTTACTAAATTTTATTACTGTTTTATAATAGAATTTAGTAACAGTAATAAGCATTATTATTAATTAAACTAATCAATCCAACTAAAATTGAAAAATAAATATAGTTTAAAAAGCTAAAAAATACGCTTTTAAAGCACATCAACCTAAAATTGAAAATTAATTCTGAATATGAGCCGAAAAATAATAAACAATGACGAAAATACTAGTATTATTGTGGAAAAGCGTGGGGCGCTTTGTGCCACATTTTTCGTATATATAGCAACCCAGTTTTTTTAAACTATATTTATTTATTATTTTTTTTTAATTAACTTTAAGTATAAACAACATAGTACTTGTTGTTAATAAAAATTCAAGTTTAAAATGTGAATCATATAAACTTTCCATAATTTAAGATAGTTATAGAACTTACGCTTGGGCAACAGTTAATCTTGTACGTCTGTGTTGAAGCATGTTTTTTACGTAATTAAATATATTTAAAAACAGACCTTGCTTTACAATCTAAATAAATTCTTATGTAAACGTGATAAGGTTTTGTTCTGAGTAGTAACGACTCTCAAAACGGCGACCATTCACAAACAAAGTAAGTGATTTGCTCTATTAAACCGAAATAGCTATTAACGCTAAATGAACCTTATGTCGCCGCAGTAAGATCACGACAGCGAACGATACGAAACGTCTTAAATTGCTGGAGTTTGCGAACGATTATGAACTCTACGCCACGTGATAATAAGGATTCGTTTAATTATAGAGATAATGTTTTTTATTACATTCGTATTCTCATGGCTTTTAAATACACTGAATTAGGCTGAGAGCCAAAGGACTTCTTAGGGATGTTTTGAGAGAACGTTTTGTTTAATGGTATTTTTTGTTAGAATATGGTCGTAGTTAGTTCGCACGATGCGGATTCAGCAGAAACGATCAAAATTATTGATATGTATCGCTTTGTTCATTCTCCGTCTTTACGGCCACAATGAAATGGCACCTTTTGTCGATTGTCGATGTCCTGAGTCATTTTCAGAAAATTCTATCTTAAAAAGTAACCGCAACCTCGTCGGCTGGCTAATTTTATTGCCATCATCTAGATTATAAATTCTATCTACAAAATTCTAGATTGTATGAAATTTACATACACTCTAGCTCTTAGACTTTTAAATGTCCTTAAGTAGGAAAATAAAAGAAGGAAACATAAAAGTGTACACTTTATGGAACTTCCCTTATTGTTTGCCTCTCTTACAACCTCCTTTTAAATTTACTCTTAAAAAAAAGTTACTTTTACAAGTTTCTCCTTAAGGCAAAATTTATTTTGAACGTGGCTCAGTTACAAACAGGAGAATTATGAAAAACGCCTAAGTCACTTCTTACATGAAAGTGGTCAGTTGTGTCATATTTTACAAATTTTCAACATTTAATAACAGTATTTTATTGTGCATTTTAAGTTAAAATTTACTATTATACCGATATTAAAACACTATAAAATTAATTACAATATTGTTACAAATCAACCCTATCGGAATTCGAATATTGGGACAGGATGAAAATACAGATACAATAATTGACTACCGAACCATTTTATCACTTTTAGTTGATTGCACTTGATTTGTGAACGTATAAAACACAAAAATAAACTGAGTGGTCAAAGCCCGAATCTGATATTTATTCCCCTTATGAGTGTCTAGAACATTCTCCAATTGAAAACAGAACTATAAATCGTTTGTTAAAACAAAACGTAAATATGTGATGTATAACGTAAACAAACAAAATTTCAATCAGAAACATTCTTATCAGACAAAATGTGTTTAAGGAAAACAACGCGTAGACGGAAATTATTTACATTTCAAGGATGAGAAATGTGTATAGGGTTACGATTCTTGAATATTAATTTCCCGTTATGAAATGTGAAGTATTTTCATGAGAATATAAAGTTACTGTTTTCAGCCCGTTTTTCCAAAATCGAGTTTTCTCCGGATCTAAATGTTATCGGGGTCCTAGGAATCTATTTTGACCATTTTCTGAATGATGTGTGTGTGTGTCCATGTGCGTGTGCGTGCGTGTGTGTGTGTGTGTGTGTGTTAGTGTGCGCGCGCGCATGCGTGTTTGCATGCATGCGTGCATGCGGATGTATAAAAACCTCTCATAACTTTTGAACCGATTAACCGATCGAAACGCAGTTTGTACATTCGAAAGGGATTCCCTCAATTTAGATTTGCTGAAACGTTGAATCGATTTCGCAGTACAGATTTTGAATCTCAAAAATAGAGTTTACAGAATATTGTTTTTTTTTTGTAATAACTTTTAGTTTACTTTAGCGATCGATACTAAAATCTAATCAACTCTTTAACTCAAACAGTTGCATCGACTGCCGCAAATCGAATAAAAATAGTTTGTCTGTTCAAGACAGATTGTCTTAGAAATATTTTTCAATACTTGTTTTTTTTTACTACTCTACCAATAAAACTGTTTTTTTAAAGAAAATATCTAGCCAAATTTTTTTTTAAACAACGACGATCTTCGCAAACAATCAAAATCGGTTGATCCGTTCTAGAGATATCGTTGACGACATATTCTAAAGAAAAGAGTTTTTTTTCACAAAAACTTCTTAAGTTCTTGTCGGATTAATTTATGATGCTGGTCGGCTTTCTTTGCTAAAAAAACTGCGTCAGATTCCGTAAAGTAGATCAAAATCGAACAACGTGTTCGATAGATATCGTAGTTTAATTTAAAATTTGTTATGAACAGTGTTTCATAGTTATAAGTATTTTAGTCGCCTATAACTAGAGAAATAGCTGCTTAGGACTATTACTCTTACAGTAATGTAAACTAAAATGTACCAGCAAGAATGTATTTTCATAGCGCTTACGTCCTTTTGCTGAGAAGCACTTTTTTTCGGCAATTATTAAAAAACGGTATATCCGATCATGTTAAAAATATCCTTGTAACCTACCTTTGTATTTATTTTCACATTTTTTGGATTTACGGTTTCAAAACTAAAGGGGGGGGGGTATAATTTCTGCTACTTTCGAAGCAATTATTTTGGAAAATGTTAATTATAGTGTTTTTAAAAGAACTCGAAATATATGAAAAAGTGGATATTGAATATGAAAAAAAGGTTTTCAGCTTCTTTTACATGTATGGAGTGCATCTTAGAAATATTGATTTTTGTTATTTAACTACCAAACTAAATAGCGGTTTACACTAATAAAGATATCTATACTCCAAATTTTATCAATATACGTCTTATAGTTTTTGAGTAAAATGTCTGTAACATACGGACAAAAGGACATGACGAACCCATATTTTGCTTCGGATCCCTAAAAAATAGCGTTTTCTTTAATTAAACCTAGATTGAGTCGACTAATCCCAACTCAATTTTCAACTCGAAGAGTTGAAAACGTATTAAATTACATTTTTGAGCTTGGAGAGCTTGAAAAAACACAATAATTGATCGTTTGGGCTCAAACTCAATAATTTACTGCTAGGTATATGTTTAAAGACTTTAAGCTTAAAAGTAGCAAAAACTTCAGGAACGGTCTTTGAGGTAAATCCTTTTTCGAATTTATGAGCTCAAAAAGCTTAAAGATAACTCTAGAGCTTTAAAACAACTGTCTTTTTGAAATCGAGGAGTTCGAAAGGACACAGATAAATGCCATAGCGAAATGTTTTAGGGATGGCCTACACGGTCAATGTTTCACAGATTTTTAAGTTAACTATTCACTAATTTAATTTTTTTTCAGAGTTTAGTTCGCTAATATAAGATCATCTATTGGGAACGAATCGCGTGGAAATACTTATTTCATTTAAAAAAATACGTAGTTTAAATATTGTTTGTAGAGTTGTCGCGAATACTCGCTATTATTCGGTATTCGGCATTACTCGACATTTTTTTTTATATTCGTCGAATACCGAATAATTCTAGTATTATTCGGCATTCGGCGAGTATTCGTCTAAAATAAATTTATAACGAACAAAAAAAAAAACTAATAAGTAAAAATAATCATTCTTTATTATTTTCCTTAATAAAACTAAACACAACATCAATAATTATTTATCATATTAAATATTAAAATTTAAAGTTCTCTCCTGTGCCTGTCATTAGGTTTTTAATTAATTAATATTTAAAATCCACCAGAGAGAGATGTGATGCAAAAACTATTTTTTCTGCACGTTCGGGAGCGAGTCGGTTTAGCTTTTCTCGTAAAGTAATCCTGCCTCAGTAAATAGTCTTTCTGAATAAACAGAGCTTGCTGGTGTGATTAAGTATCGTTTAGCAAGCTTACTTAAAATAGGAATCCATTCTTATTGGTACTCAAAGCCCACCATTCATATGGGTTGATTTTTCTGTCAGCCTTTGCTAATGCGGTGTACTTGGCAATTTCTTGAGCAGTGGCATTCTTGGATTGCTTTTCAGTAGGCTCAGGCTGCTCTATTGCGGATTCTTCAAAACATGCCCAAAATAATTTATGAGTTTGTGAATCAACATTCTCACCTTCATTGTATAAACGAGACCTTTGGATGGAGTTTCTGGATCAGAATCTTCATTTCTTCATCTAAAGAAAGCCTAAGACCTTCTCTAAGCACAGCTCTACGGATCCTTTCAGCTTGGGCGTCAAAGAAAAGTCCTTGTAGCGGGACAGAATACATTTTGCACTGTTTCTTCCTCTTCAAAATGTAGCCAGACTTGAGATTTTTTTCCAGGGTTTGGCATGACTATTTTCCTTTATAAGTAACTAATTAAACAAGCATAATTTTACTAAGTTCTCGTAACGACAAATAGAAAACATCCGCCGATGTCAAAAATCAAATAAGAAATGGGTGCCGCCTACGTTAAATACAAGCGTATTTATTGAACGGGGAATCTCCTGCAATAACGAACGCTGGGTTATACAAAACGAGGAATTCCCCATAAAATATTTACTTGAAAAGGGTTGCCAGCATTTAAAAAATTAAATAAATATATACGAATTACGTGCATATTACACATGAAACAGATTTCTCTAGCTTTATTTCTCACAACTTAAAAAAAATAGGTTTTAAAGCTAAAATTATTATTAAAATTAAGTAACAAATAAATGAGCCTGAGTTTAATGCTATATTTAATAGAAATAAAAATTATGTTTTATGTGCCTTATTTATGTCGAATAGTAATGCCGAGTTATTCGACTATTCGCCAAAGCGAATGGCCATTACTCGGTATTCGACTATTCGCTATAACAACTATTCGCGGCATTAATAATTGTTTGTTACCGTATTTTGTTCTCACGTCATTATTCACAATAATTTTTGACGTAACGTATTTCAAATAACCGTGACATGTCAGGTTACAATCACCCCGCTGCTGAGACTAACCCTCTCACAATCTTTTTGTTGGAGATTTGAGGGGTTTCATTAGAAATACCTCCACAATGACCGATTACGAATTGGGGGCTATTAACTAATGTTGTCGCTTATGTTAGCGTTATCCCCGAGGCTCGTAACGAGTAATTTAATGTGATTTTAAATCCTTATTCAATTCACCTGTGGTCAGAATCGAACTTAATGCTTTTATTATTTCAAAAGCACCACTCTCACTCACTGAGGCCCCTACCACTCACCGCAGTACAATTATAAACAGATGATATATTTTTATTTTGTAAGAAAGTAGCCCTTGAAAACTACTGAACCGATACTAAAATTTATTTCATGAAAATGAAGCTACACTATTTTGACCTTTACAATATTTGTATGATGTGTGGATAATTTTACTTTTCAGAATTATGAGGCCATAGACAAACATACATACGTATAAACCTAATTACGTACTGACGCAAACATTATTGCCAAAAATTATTGCACTCCCAGAATGAACAACACAAACTGGATATGTAAAGCGATATTTTATACCAGTTTATAGTGGCAAACGAGTTTTCGATCCACCAAAAATTATGTGGTCATAGTCGCCAATGGACACTCGATACCCCAGATGAGTTATCAGACTCGTAAGTTAAAACAGAATCGGACTTGTGAGCCCGACTGGGATAGGAATCGAAAACAGAACTGAAATTTAAACTAAGAATAACAGCGGGATCGGACAGATAGTAGAATGAAAATCGAAATTGAGGACAAGACCGTAATGAGAATTTCGGTTGGAAAATATACCGCTCAATTTGAAAGATTAATAAATCCATTTTATGTCTGCGGAACATGTGAAACCACCGCCGAAAGTCTTAATTGTATTAAGGCGTCGCATTAATAATATAGGTTGTTAATATTCATTCTGTTCATTAAAAAATCATATAAAAAACATTACTATTCAATGTATATTCCATCGTATTCTTAACCCAATGTTCATCAACCTCTCTGATAGCTTGTAATACCATTCCTTGGGCTTAGATGCAAAGTATTATCCAACTGCCAAGGAAGGGTATTGTTAACATCTCCTTTGAACTCAATTTTTCACGGAAGAATTTCGCCATGGATCTTAATAAATAATATCCTGACGGTACAAGGTCCGATCTACATGCTGGATGTGGTAGAGATTCAACATCACCAAGTTCTTCGACCGTATCTCGCATAACTTTCGCAGGATGTGATCTAGCATTGTCATATTATTATTATAAGAGCACCCGTTTTCCATTTACTAAACTTACATATTTCTGCGAACACCTCAATAATGAAACCTCATACATTTGCGTCAGTTGTGCACAATATATCTAGGCAACGATAGTTCGATCATCTGAAATTATTTCAAAAATCTTCATAATTCCGTCAGAGACAACAAGACTTTCGGATATTGTATTGTGTGAGGTGTTAATTCGCGGAAATCCATAGTAGACGCTTGCCTGCAACATGCTCTCGGCTCGCCAATTTTCGACTTTTTCGGCTTAGACTTTCGGCTCGAATCGATTTTTCTTCATTGCGGGTATTAGGTAATTGTCCTTTATGTAACCGCTGAATTTCCATGTTGAATTGATTAAATAAATCCTTTTTTAAATACAAGTAAAAATACATTTAATAAAGCGATCATCTTCCGGCAGGGCAAGGAGCTGTTTGCAAACTTTTACTCGACGTTTCATTTGAATCTCATTTAATTCGTGACGCACTATTACACAACTTCCATAGGGTTTATCTAATTATTTGGAGTGGTGATGTATGATCTCTTTAGAAGGTCCAAGAGAGTCCTATAATCGGAGAGTAGTGGTATTAAGTTGGTTTTTTACTGTTTTCTTTGCAGCTTCAATACCCCATACTGGCGGGCGACCAAAACGCGAACGATTTAACGGCGTCTCTGCTAATAAAGCGATTAAACCAACGCTGTGCTGTTCGCTGATTGACTTTATCTTATCCTTGGCATTCCACATACTTTCTTTACTGCCGCGGTTCCTTCACGCTTTTGTTTGCAATAATGTCTTAACAATACACGAATTTCATATTTATTGCACTCTAGAGATTTAACTATTTCAAAGTCTTGCCCCGTTAATTAAGACACATAGTATCAGTAAAACAAAGTGAAACAGTTGTACTTTTCATACAGCAAGGAACTTGTTGTAACAAGTTCTGATATGTAAAAAGGAAGCGTATGAACTTCAACTATGGAAACCAACATTGCTTATGAGACAACTTCGGTATATTTTTAAAAAGTTTATCGACGATCTTGAATTTTATGCCAGCACTATAAACTCAAGGATTCTTGTTGATGTACCACATATGTTTATCGTAGGTGTGCGAATAGCGTTCGAATCGAATCGAATCGAATAGTAGTACTATTAGATTCGAAATTTGAATCGAATAATTCGAATTTACAAATTATTCGAAAATTTTCAAATTATACGTAATTTTCCGAATCGCTCGAATTTTTCAAAAAAATTGTATATTTTTAAATAATTATGTAATATTTCCAATCATTCGTCAATTTCATTGACGAATGATTGGAAAAATTAAAAAACCAGATGTTGATACTCGAGACAAAAGTTTACATGATTTGCGAAAAGAAATTTCGCAACAAATGACATGTTATGTTAACTCTGAGCTTATAAGTCTTCATCAAGATTCTCTTTCATGGTGGCGAGAAGAAAAAAATAAGTATCCTCGATTGTCAACGATGGCCAGACGATATTTGGCGATACCTTGCTCTTCTGCCGAGAGTGAAAGGTTATTTTCAAGAGCTGGAGATATCGTTACGGACAAGCGTACATCATTATCACCTGATTCAGTGTCTTATTTATTACTTTTAAACAAAAATTTGTAATTATATGTAGTTTAATAAATTTGTATATCTAATAGAGCATCTTCTGTTGCAACTATTCTCTACTTTTATTCAGATTAATTAAAACTGTGAGTAACAAATTTATCCATACAGTTTGAACCCACGTTTGAACATTTCAAAATTTCGGAATTATCCGTTAATTGGCGAATTATTCGAAAAATAACGAATTATTTGTGAAATCGAATTATTCGATTCGAATTCCGAATTGAATAGTAATATTCGATTCGAGACGAATAATTCGTAAATTCGAATTATTCGCACACCCCTGGTTTATTGGTTAATACCCGTGTATTATCTTCTAACAATTCCTTTTCCTACATTTATTTTGTTACATTTCTTACATCATTTTTTTTTATTGCAGGAAAGCCCAGAATATTGCCCCGTACTGGGTGAAAGTTCAGCAGACATAGATACAGTGACAACATATCCATTATTCGAATTTCAGGTAAATGTGATAAAAAAAAATAGTAGATAAGAATGAACGGTGAAAGCTAGTTGACAATCGTTTTATGTATATCATTTTTTATATATCTATATTCATATTTCATAGATATCACTATATCGATCGCCGAATTGGTATATATATATATATATGTACCAATTTGACGATTGATATGACGTAATACCGATATCCATGCATATTGTACATCAGACATCAGAAAATACCACAAATACTATATACATATTATTGTATACATTACCGAATATCGCTGTGTGGGACGCCTTCCAATTAGTGGGTATATCGATGTTTGAATTGAACACGAAAAATTTAATACTTTTGTTCGGATACTACGTAACGAAATATTGCAATATTAATTTAGTTAATATTTTTCGGACGTCGACTGTAGTATTTTCTTTAATTGTACATGTTTTGGAATATCGTATATTAAATTTAATATAAATAATGAAATAAATGTAGTTTGATTTTAATGAATTATATATTACTTCAATATGATATTATGTTAACGTATTATTAATTAATCTATACTATACTAAAACAGCACATAGGAATAGTCTATACATTAAAGATATTTAAGAAAAAGTACTCTGAGGATGTTAGAAACATTGATAGAATACATTTCAATGTATTTCTTTTTAAATATTAGTATATCTGTAAATTTGTTTGCGAACTACCGAAAACGTACGGGAGAAAATTTGGTAAAATTAGGTGTAATAGTTTATACCTCGGAGTAACATATAGGACATCTTTTATGCCGCTTTGTTACTATTTTTTTTATATCATAGATACTTTGAAAACAACTGGTATTATATCGAGATCGGTATCGAAATCAAAAGCGGGGCCAGGATTGAAATCGAAAGAAGGAACAAAATCGGAATCATGGTTGACGCCGTGACCGGTCGATGTAAAAATGAAAGAATTCATTCGATGTCCACGCAGACGGAATCGCGGGCGAAAGCTAGTTAATATCAAACTCGCAATACCACATAACAAGAAATGCCCGTTTCGGGCAATCATCTCTTGACGATTACGTAGGCATATTGAATAGCGCGCCTAAGGTTTGATTAACTGTCATGTGTCAATAAAAAATTTCTTCCCCATAGCTCATTTGATGGTCGCTGAAGGAATTTAAGTTAAATCAATTGAAATCAACTGCAAACGACATAACGAAACGTATATTGTTGCTATGCATTTCCACGATAACTTATGACATTAGCTTTCACCTGAGGCTCCGCCCGCGTGGACGTGGAATGAATTCGTACTACTTTCACATCGACCGCTCCTGCTTTCGCCTCGATGCATATCCCTTATCCCTATCTCTATTCCGGCTGCACATTCAGGTCCGATCTAGTCATCCCGTCTTGAAGACTTTTTTTTATTTTCATACAAGAACCCTAAACCTTCTCGAGATAAAAGTATCTTATGTAGCACGATAAGCTCACTACTTTCCTGTTTTCCATCGAGATCGGTTCCACCGTACTGAAAACTTACTTGCTGTTCCCCGGACGAACAAACAGACAGATAAAGAAATTAAAAAGGGTTATTTGGCTGCTTAAGACGTGTAACTATGAACTTGAAAAACGCAGTTATTTTGAAACCACAGTCAGACAGTTCAATTTTATTCATATGTATTGATTTTTTTTATATATTCATATCACAGAAAAATAGGCAAAGACCACGCAACCATTACAGGTCAAGTGTATCTATTTTGACTCAATCAGTATGGATGCATTTAAATATTTACTTAAAGCTATGTAAACTATCATGTTAATATTATATGTTAGTATAATATTTTTGCTATTACAAATTGAAATTTTTGGTTGGAGTGTCGACCGTGATGTAAACAGATGTATAAAAAAATGTATTTTGAATGCCTATAAAAAAAATAATTTTCATAAATTCAAGAAGTCTAAATCTTTTAGGCTAAAAATGAAGTCTATTTTTGGTAGAATTTTTTTAGTTAAACAATTAAAAAAAAAGTTTATAGAAGATCTTGCAACACCCGGGTACAGATATCTCGCCAGTATTGGTATTAAAAACCAATAACATCGAGACTCTCTATGGATGAAGTATCTACATAACGTAGATTTTGCGGAATCCTCATAGCGCGAGTCCTACTTAGCACTTATTCCACATCTAGTCTTAGAACTTTATTTCCCAATTTTTTGGGTCTCTGATAATGTATATTATGTGGAATCGTATTATAAATGCATAGATAGCATACACGTAGTTCCTTTTCACAGATGATATCTAATTGTAACGTGTAAACATTACATGTATTTATGTATTTTGAAGTATGTTCGAGTATCAAAAACTGTGACAAGAGGTCATTGAACGGAATGTTTAACGGTTAAACCTAAAAAACAAAGTATACATAGATTTTTGGATTTATAACAAATTGTACATTATTTTCTAAGAAAATATGTGTCATAAACATATAAATGATATAATGATACACAGATAATATTTATTTTATTTTTATGTTTTGACTCTATTGTCCACAGCCAATTTGGCTGCGTACCAAAGAATTTTGGGACAAATCCTTCGAGGAACGTTATGAAAAACTACGAAACAACACCAACAGACCTAAACTAAAAGTGTGTATGGCAACTCTTTTTATTTACCTTTTCTAAATATTTTTTTATATTACTCGGTGGAATCGTTTTCGGTTTTTAAAACAATCGGCTCTTCTTTCAGGTGATAGTGGTGCCCCATTCGCACAACGACCAGGTTGGTTGAAAACGTTCGAGCAGTACTTCGAATGGAAAACCAAACATATAATCAATAACATAGTCCAAAACTGCACCAATATCCGAATATGACGTTCATATGGACAGAGATATCGTTCCTGAACGCATGGTGGGAGAGATCACATCCGGTCAAACAAAAAGTATGTTTACCTTATTTAATACTTAACTGGCAGCCTGTTATATGTATATCAAGGGGTATCTGTATTTTTATTTTTTCCTTGAGATAAAAATGTTATTGCTTCGTTTTAAGTATTTTTTCGTTCAAAAGTACCGAGAAACGTGTTTCATTTGCTATCGCAGGAATCTAACATTCCATTATAAATATTTTATGTTATGGAGCCTGATCGAAAACGAGTATGCCAACTTCAACTTGTCGAATGTTAGTAGAGCTTAGATCGTGCATAAATTGTAGTAAAGGAAAATAAAATAATTATATTGTAAGTTTATATTCAGATTCAATCTACGCGCTTTGTTAGCTTCACATATTTATATAAAATATTTTTTAACTTCCTAGTACAACTTGCTTCGATGACTCGAACCGCTGTGCCTCCAGCTCCTTGCGTATATTATGTATTGAAAATATATGAAAAATAAAATTGCTTTTGTTGCAAATCAAAGCAGATTTTTTTCTCTATAGTGTATTTCCGGCGAATTTTTGTGCACATTTAAAACAGCTTGAAGGAATGCATATATAATTGTAATATATAGAGTGGTGGCTGGGAGGAGATATAAATAGTGTTATGTGAATGCAGAATTTCAATCAAAATAGTTACCTAGTTTCAATCTCTAATTTCTTCTTGAAACAAGCAACCTCACACATCGGCTATCTCAAAGACTACAGTCTGCATAACAAAGAAAAGATGAATTCAGTTGGGCGTCGGCTTTTTCTAGAAGGCTATAGCTATAGGTTCCATAATCATTGCAGAGTTCTGGTGCCCTGTTTCCTCTCTCCCCATTCTATCGACCCGATCCCTCTCCATCAAGTATCCTATACTACTCTCTCAAAAAGCCGACAACACACTGGTGACTCTTCTGAAGTTCTGAGTGATCGTGGGCAGCGGTGACCATCTACTTTTTGATGGCTCACCCTCGACTATATGATAGAAAAAAAGGTAGCAAATCTGATGATGATGATGATAATTATGATTACCATCGGGAATCTCGCATCTGCGCAGATGCTACTTTCCATAATTCGTCCTTTCATAGGACTGGTCTTTAGACAATTTTTTTTAATTCATGTCATTGTTATAAAAAGCGTGATAAAAAATCCAGAAAGGGGAAGAATTTGGGGTTATTTTAAACTATTTTCGCGACAGCAACTTGATAGTCGTACTATGACTTGTATTTGTATGTAACAAACTCTTGGCGAAAAATAATGTTTCACACCAAAGCATTTCCTCATAAATGTCAACTACCATTTCGATTATTAAGATTACTTTTTTACATTGTAGGCCTTCAAGAAACTTATAAAGGAGGGCCGGCTCGAGATCACCACCGGTGGATGGGTCATGCCCGACGAAGCCTGCACATATTTATTCTTTGATTGATCAGTTCCTGGAAGGTCAGTCGATTACGCTCTCACGATGTGACTATTATTGCATTAACGTGCAACGTCAGTAGGGGCCATCTATAAATTACGTCACATAAATTAGAAGGTTTTGACAGCGTCCTCATCATAGGTGGTCACACGTGAATGAAAACAGCAGTTTCTACAACTTTTTATGTTCAAAATAAAGACATAAACCTGTTTTCGTATTTCGGATTTGACGTCACAAAGCTTTTGACCTAACTCCTTGTCGCGCATTGTCACATTTCGTTGACCCAAAACGTGTGACGTAATTTATGGATGGCCCCATAGTGTGTTAGCCAGCTGATAGAAATATTTCCGTTTCACATGCATACGTTAGGTACTTATCATTTCACGCGCCACGACGATGTTGGCGTCGCATCTGCCAGGACAGAAAAAAGAAACCCAAGTCTGCAGGCAGGATGAGTATACCGTAGTTCAGTATACCGTCAAATATGAAGATGTCATTTGCAAATAAAAAAAGAACTGCCCGACCTTGTATCGAAATGTCGCAATATACTTACTACTAAGGGCTATGTAGGAATTGCAAAAACTGTCTTCACTCCAGACCGAATATTCAGAAGATAGTTAGAGAGTATTAAAATAAACATCATGTGCACTAACAGAAACTAATTTCATCTTTATCTAAATTAATATTGAAATGAAATTTTTTAAACTTTAATTAAACAATTAATTTTTTCTTAGAAATATTTAAAATGTAAACTCCAAATACTTAAATCCGAACTTCTCCAATTTTTTTCGAAAATGTCAGATCATTCAATCTGAAATAAATTTTCTACTTTTTTTTTAAATAAAATCGCAATATTAGAGGTGACAAAATGTGCGCTTGATGAAAGTTACTTTGTAACAACAGCTCAGGCACTTGTATAACGGTTTATAGATAAAACTGTTTTGGGGTATATCGACGTGTTTCTCATTATTTAATGGCTCACATTATTTGGAGTATTTGAGCCACCTGCCAGTACTTATTAAATGCTAACCGTATTGCCTGTTACTAATTGTACTAATGTTCTAGATGTCTTGTAATCATTCATCGTAAACATAACTGATTAAATTATGTTTCTTTCTTAAATCACGAATTCAAGGATGTTGGACACATTACCTAGAGTAATTTTAAAGGAAATTTTATTTTAAAAATACACATTTTTTATATTTTAGATTCTTCCCTTCTTCCCTTTTATAGCCCGTTTTACATAATAAATACATTGTATTCTCGGGTTCTTTTACTCGCGTTTTCATATGCCACCAGATATTGTTAATACTTACATAATATTTCTTAAATCTGTTTTCGATTTTTACCAGATAAAATTAACCTAAATGCCTGTTCCAAACTGTGTCTCTTTCGATTTACGAGAAAAAGACCGAGCTAGTAGATTATATTATTCAAAGCGCGTATCATAGATTTTTAAAATTTCGTTCAAGAACACTAAAGCGTATAAATTTTTAGTCTTCAAAACCATGTAACGATATAACTGTTTATACCATATCATAAAACTATTCGGGTCCCTTATGAAAATATACAACTACAGAAAAGATTTAGTTTCCGGCATCCTGGTTACACAAACAAACTAAAATAATATTTCTTACTAAAGACTTGAAAATACTGTTAATTATTTCCGTACATCTTACGTCGTTAGAAAATTATTTACCGGGAATCGCCGTATACGAATTGTGCGTTCATTTATTAATATAATTCTTAGAATCCAACGCTTGAGAGCGCAAAGTTGATTACTTGTCCGAATAATACTTTTAAAATAAGTATCTTCTACCTTGTTTACTCTTAAAATAAGTATCTTCTACCTTGTTTACTCTTAAAATAAGTATCTTCTACCTTGTTAGATAATAATTCACTTTAAGCATTTATTTTTCTCTTAAAAGCCTGAAATTGAGGTAAATAAACAATACGCTTAATGTTTAATGCTCTCCAACACAATCATCAGACTTTTATTTTGGGAAACCCTGGGTTACGATTGTTAATCGAAAACAATTCTTTAAATTTGTTGCAACATTTGTTTTTAAATCTTTGTGGAGCGTAAATATTTATTCTAGCACAGGTTACGATACTTACCACTCCCTTTTGCGGATATTTTACCTAAATGGACTGACAACATATAGCTGTCCGGCAAACCAGTGAATTTAGCATACAATTCGGATTGTTCCCGAAGCACAAGGCAGGAGATCGTGCCGAGGGATAGAATTGCACGTACCTGTAGGCCGCGGAGTAGAGCAGCGCCTCGGCTCCTTCCAAGTCCTCACCGGCGACTCGGGATATTTATATATAAGTATGTCCTTAATTTATGCCGCGCTAGACACAAACGGACGAGTTTTTATCCGGCGCGGTTGACGGATGTTGCTCAAGTCACGTGCTATATCTGTCTCGAAGTGACGTACGGAGGGTAGTATGGCAAAGAATGGGCACTGGAAATATAAACTGCATGTAGAAGGCACAGGACTTGGCGCATATACCCGGTATTTAAAATATCATATTTGAGACCTAGATATTCATTCCTAAGTGGTTGTATTCATTGCTTTACAGTTCTGCAAATAAAATAAAATGCGAGCACAAAAATCTTTTACGCAATACCACAACATTCACATAACTAATAATGTGTACTTATTAAAAATCAGTCAAATGTGAGTCACGTGTAGTTCGGTTCAGTCGAGGATTCTTAGCACAAACTTGAGACATGTTTGGTCAGTTTTACTATTTGTATATTTTATCTTAGAACTGGCACTATAATGATACCAAGTTTAAAATATATAACACTTGTATTACCATTTTACGATAGGGGAAATATAAAAAAGTTACGAAAAGTGTCGTGGGACATCCTGTGGTAACAAAGTTCCTTTTCGCCATATATTATGTATTATTAAATAACAAGCACAATGAAGGAATGGTAATAAATTTGAGTTCAATATTTTTCAAGTGAAACTTCTGTATAATCGTTGTGATTTGTAACTCAATGAAACGAAAATACGTCACGTCATAGATAAACACAAATATATAAGATTAAGCCGACGAAGGAATGGGGCTGAGTACGTTTGTAGCCTCCCCACTCTCGTCTACTGCGCATTTTATTTTTGTGTGCGCCTGTACATTCCCGAGCAAAGAGCAATCGTTGGTGTGTATGTATACTGTACACTGTTTAATAGTTGCTCTCATCCTAACGTTTTACCTGTGATAGTACTTCCGTTTAGATCTGCATTGCGAAGCCTTGGGAGAAGGCATCGTATAGTGAGTATAGTATAGTAAGTATATCTATTTACTTGAATTGTCTCCAATATATCTAATCCTTTTTAAGCAAAAAATTGTACTTTAATATTTTTTTATCAAATTTCATGCTTATTTCTTACTACTCATGGATTTTCTCATTAAAATGTAAAATAACTTTTAAATTTGATAAAAATATTATATAAAAAATAAACTTTGCAATTATCCTACTCCTGATACTCTATATTCATCTCATTCTCTCGTAGGTTATCTTTCTGAAGTTTCACCTTTACCGTGTGTGAATTTCACACATACACACGCGCGCGCGCGCTTTTTTTAAAGTTTTTTTATAAAGTTATGACACTAAATATTTTATTATTATTCATTGTTATAAAGATATAAACAAATTTTAAATTTAATGAATACATTCAGCATATATACGAATATACTGCTGACACGGACACCGCACATCTGTGGTGTAGGAATATATGTATAATGTTGTCTACTATTGTGCATATACGTATACAAATGACGCATACGCTGCGCGTCTTTACTGCAGTAAACAAGCTATAAAATAGTGAACCAATTTAAAGGTGTCGGTCGGACACTTTTCCCATGCAGCTCTTATCCCTTAAAGGCGCGATATGGATATTCATTCAAAAAAAAAAACGGGTGTATGTAACCTTTACGCGCGATAGAAGTAAAACTTTTGTGTTCGATTTTTTGGCAGATATCCCAACTAATCTAAAAATCAATAGATCAATTTAGATTTCAATAGTATAAATGGAGTTCGAAACCTCGATTAAAAAAGATTGCTTGATATAAAAAAATGTAGTAATTCATTCTATATATGTCCGGATGACGCCGGGGGTATAGCTAGTTATTCATAACATAACATTAATAAAGTTATTAGAGGTTTACACTGAAGTAGCTGTTTCCAAATATTGGCCGCTTTGAATTACGATACTCGACAAATCCAATTCAAATTATAAATGCGGAATGTTCATAAAGGGAATATGGATTATATTAAATGCATTAAAGATACCGTTTTCTAACATTGGCCACTTTCAATTTAATAATTCTGGTTTGGCGCCAATTAAAATTGTAAAGCGGTAACTTCCGTCCGAAAAGTTTTCAGATATTCCCAAGTTAAGAAGACAAGAAGTTTTACATCGGAAATATTAAAAATATAATTTTCGTTTTAATATTCCTTGATTTTTTACTTTTTTTATTAGGATATCCATCTTAAAAATACATGTTATGTCAGATTTTTAATTTTCTCGAATAGAAAGTACCCTGTGTTGTACTTCAGGAAATAATCTACTTCCGTGAAAAACTTTTATATAATCCTAGAAGCGGTTAGTACGTGACTGAAGCATAAACTAAAAACAAAAACTGACTTTTATATTTATAATGTATACTAACATATAAAGAAAAAAGATTTATATTTATCCCTGAGTAACATAGACTATATTTATTATTAGAAAAAAAAATGGGGATCCCTTCTCAAACATCAATATTGCAACCCAAGGTGTAAAAAAATTAGCAAAAAAATGCCGTTCTTCGCATGCGCCACGTAACGCTTCTATTGATGATAGAACAAAAAGAAATGTTCTACAATATTAAAGAACACATCAATATCTACGAAAAGCTTCGCGATACCGTATGCCTGGCTATTGTAATTATGTCACTATAACCACTTCTTTACATTTTAAAAGTTGATAGAAATACC
>BGZK01003558.1:0-23088 GCA_005406025.1 Eumeta japonica
CTACACAACACGTCAGTTTAGTATCGTGTAACTGTAGTATACGATTTCAAGTATTTTCCAGAACATTTTTTTTTTTTGCTTGTACTGAGTTTACCATCCTAGTGCAGAGGCACATAATCTCCGAATTTTATTTCAGATTGGAGAGCTTAGACTAAAATCTAAGCTCAGAAGGTTATCAAGTAACTGATAATTCGGTTACCTGATAACCTCAGAAGGTTATCAGATAACTGATAATTCGGTTCGGTTCGATAATAACCTTCTGAGGTTATCAGGTAACTGATAACCTTCTGCACTAACAACTTGACGTGTACTCTGACGAAATAAAGCAAGTGATTTCATTGAATTGTAGTTTAAAAAAAATGTTAAGTTTACGGTATTTAGGGACCAACTTGGTAAAACATTTTGATTCAAAGGCAACGCACCAATTAAACAACTTTTTTTGTACATAATATCTCTGAAACAGTATACATAAAAAAATGCATTAACTGAGCCAAACTGGTAGTTATCTGTACATGTCTTCCCCGCGTTATTTATAATAAGTGGCGAGATCCCAAAAATAACGCACGACAGAAAGCTTCCAAAGCAAACGAGTCAGACCGGATATTAATTCTAGGGCTGGCTATTTTCATTTCCTGCGGCTGTTATTCATTATTTACTCTTTTCGATGTATATAAACATTGCATTATTATAGCATTGAATTATTATTTATATTTACTTGCAATATATAATAAAATGACATATATATATGTCATTTTCTTGAATAACATGTTGCCATTTTGTAGGTAATCGCATTGCTGTACAAATTTTGGGACTGCTGATCAAGAAACTGCGACAAGTAGTTTTGACAATCCTCTTTAATGTTTTTAACATAACACTACTTAAAGAATTCTCAGGAGACCGAAATAGGTGAAAATCTGGGGGTGCAAGATCAGGGCTGTATAGTGCATGTATGTATTAAAACTTCTCAACCAAACTCTCTCAAAATTTGCTGAATGGCTAAAGATGTGTGTGGTCTGGCATAATGATGGTGAAAAACCACACCATTTCTATTGACCAATTCCGACCATTTTTTCTCTATTCCTTGCTTGCTTGAGTCTCATTAGCTGTTGGCAGTAGAGGTTCCCATTACGGTTTTGCCCGACGGTAGAAGCTCCTAATGAACAATGCCTATCCAATTCCACCATATTCATAGTATCAACTTATTGTGAGTTAATCCAAGTTTTACTATAGTCTATGGTGTTCGCTTGTCTTTTTACTGTGACCTTTTTCACACATTCTTATCGCAAGTAATCCATTTGTAATCAACAGTGATCAATCTTTTCGATATCGGTTCAGTTGCGTTACGTTTCATTGCAAAGAAGTACACGATTCATTAGATTTCTTTCGGTGAGCTCATGTTACGCCCAAGCATCGAGCTTTCTCTAAATGGGTCAAACTAAACCACTGTTTTGTGGTCTATTCCCAACTTAATTGTATCGTGAGAACTAATACGCTGATCTTACTCTACTTTTTCCAAAATGGCATCTACTTTTTCCGAAACAGATCGATCAGAGCGAGGTTCATCATTGGCATTAAAATTACCGGACTAAAAACGCTTGTACCAATCGCATGCCACTCTTACCGATACTGAATTAGATGCTTAGGTTATTTTGGTGGACAAAAGAACAATAGAAAAATGGCGGGATACTGTTTTTAATTTTTATTTTTGTTTTTTAAAATGTCAACTATTTAATGTTATGAAAATTAGCCAAATACAAGCAACGCAATCGAAAATATTTTATTGCAAATTTTTACTTATTAAATACAAAAAAAAATTTTTCCTACTTAATGTTTATAATGTGACTTGCAAAGAAGAATACTTTTGTTATTTTATTGTTCACAAATGTTATGTAAAATATAATATGATGCATACGTAATTTTGTTTAAAATAAACACTGTTAATATTTTGTTAATATTAATGTTTTGTTTAAAATATTTTTTTGCGAAATGGTTTCATTTCTGTCTGTTTAGACAGAAAATGCCTAAGTGCAATACAGACATTTACATAATGATATCAGAAGGTAAATCAAAATAACTTTTCACTAAAACAGGCAAAACAGTTTTTAGAATACCTGTCCGTGCTTATGCAATAATCTATGAAATAGTGTCACATATGTACAAGAAAAAAATGATAAAACCAAATATCATCAATAATTCATTATTATAATTAAGAGTAGTTTCTGAAAATTATTATTTTATTCATTTTATAAGGCTATTATCAAGACTACACCGTCTGTCTGTCGTACTACTAGAAGGTTGTATCTTATGGATCGTAATAAATAAGCAAATTGAAGTATACATAGAATATAAGCCATCACGGCTGATATCCTAATTAATAATAAAAAAATAATTTTCCTTAGATACCTATAAAAAACATGATTATATGCTTCTTCTCTATTGAAAGTCATTTATACAAAATGAATTATATCGTACATCTTTTCGCAAATATTCAGAATCCCTTCTTCTTATAAAACAATTTCCCAAAGAAACCATAGTCATCGAAGTAGCCATTTCTGAGAAAAATAGCTTAAAACATCTACGTAGAAATGTTGTACTGATAATTTTAGAACAACTAACGTGTAGGAGAGTGCAGACGCGCGCGCAAGAATGAATTGCCTACAGTCATTTCACACTTTGCAGTCTGACCGATCATTTATTAGGGTTATGTCTATATTATTTATAAATACATTTTCAATGATGTACTTTTGTTATAGTTACTTTGGCAAAGTTGTTCTGAATACTTGCGAAAAGATGCATGATTACATCAATCCTGTATATAAGAATGAAACTCGATGTTATTTCAACGCATGCTTTAAAGTATAAAACAAATAATAAAAATGGATAAAGTATAATTCGGACCTGCGCTAAAAATCCCGAAGTGAGCAAAAAATAAATGATATTTGTGTATACATAACACAAAATTCATTATGTGGTATTAAGGAACCCTTAATGCACAAATGCGACGTATACTTGATTGTATTTTTTTTTCCTTTATATGCAAATTGTTTATGGTAATATATAAAGTATGTATGCGCAGCAACGCCCTCTGAGGACCTTCCTTGTCATTACCATGCACTCCCTTACTAATTAGTACATTCCATTAACGATAAAAAAAAATTACCACTTGTTTCGTATCATAGAGAGTATGTTAAACACTTGGTTCAGAACGTTGTCATTGGAGATATAGCAGAGAAAGCTATACTCCTGGTCCGAAATAAAATTGTGGGATTTTTGTTTTTGCCATTGTAGATTTTTGCTGTCCTAATGCCTCCTGCGTGAGGATGACAACTAACGTTTTTACGTATTCTCTAAGATACGGTACATATGCAAAAACCTTTTAATCAATTTACAGGTCAAGAATTGATATCTTATTATTAGAAATCAGTACGATAACCAATCGGCTATCACCTTCTCTTTCCAAATTATTATACAATATTAATGTTCGTTCTAATTATAAGCTTTTTTAATTTGTTATTGTAATTGTACTTCGTTTTTCCCGTCCGGGAAAAAGTTCAAAGTGGAATTTTAACATGCCATGATGAAGTTAGCTGTAAGTTGCCCATAAATACTGGCAAAGTCCTATTTTCTTAAGGTTTCTTAATTGTATAAGAGTAAAGATAACACTTAGTAGAAAGCTATTTTAAAGCTCCCAAACTCACTTAATAGACGATATTCTCATCAAACTAAAATTACTAAGTAAAAATATTTTTTCCAAATCACTCCTACGATTTTCATTCAATATACTTTTGCTAGGGTTTAATTAGTCAAGAAGTGTTGTATTTTCAATTACAATAATTTGTTAATTGAATTATTATAACTTGTAACTATGAATAGATTGATTGATAGTAAATTTAAATAGGGTCGTTGGGAATGGTTATGAAATCACCCTCCGCTGCATTTCATACCCTCTCTTATGCTGGAAACTTCCCTCATAAAAGATTTAGTGATACCTACACTTTCGCGTAACCGCTGAGAACCGTAACCAAGTTTTATAGACCATCTAGACCTATACACCATTTTAATATTTGAAAGAAAATTGTTAAATATGGATGCTTCCAACTTTTACAATACAATACCAGATTCTTGAGGAAATTGAGATTGATTTAATTTCCAGCGATTCTATCTAAGCCAAGCCCAAAGGAAGCAAAGATATCGGCTAGCAATATTTTTCTCTTTTGACCCTCCAAACACCCCCAGTGAGTCTTATTTAACCAAACTACCGTATTTAATCGAATCTTTATTTTCGTATATCAGATTTTTATCGCCCCACTGCAGCCATACACTCCCCACGCTCTTTTTGTCTTAAAATTAACGGTTTTGAATCTTTAGATCACCAAGCTGCAACGGTGTGTGTGTTGGACGGTCGTTTTTTTTTATAGCATTTCCGAGAGGCAAACGAGCTTGCGAGCCACCTGAAAGTAAATGGTCATCACCAACCACGGACACTCGCAACCACTTCAGAAGTCATCAGTGCGTTGCCAGTCTCTCGGGAAGAAATAGAATATTTTATGGGGCTTATGGAAGGGAATGGGGTGATGGAGAGAAGGGTAAGCCACTGAAACTCAAACTCGCTGGTAGAAATTCAAACAGAAAGTCGTTATTTTACGTCAGTATTCTGTGGGAGTGTGGTATCTCACCGGTCGAGACGGCCCAGCCAAGTTGACTGCAGCTGCCCTATCACTATTAATTGGGTAATTATTTGTATAATAACCAGCGAGACACGTAAATTATTTGTATATATATATATATATATATATATATATATATATACATACTTATGTATGTATATATACTTATGTACACTGAAAAAAAAATTGGGTTGACAAAATGCCAATAAAAGGTTTGTCAACATTTCATTGTTATTATAGGGATGTATTTTGCTTACGCACCCGAGCTTGTCCTCTGCCTGCAACAAAACTTTTATTATCAAATGTTTTATTGTCCTAGGAGACTCAGAAAGTAACTTCTGTGACAATGATTTGATGAAGCGATAACGTCACTTTATCAGCATATCGTTGTATGATATGTTCTTATAACAATGTTATGTGAAGCAAAATGAAAGTTGACAACGTGACAAATTAATTTGCTGAGAATGACAATGTAGTATATAATGTGAGGGTGGCTGGCTTGGCGCAGGCGCGACCGTGCTCTCATTTGCCCGTGGACATTTGTTGTGCTCAAACGCGTTCCTTTTTAATTTTTATTCAGTGTTTAATTGTTAAATAAGACTGTTACTGGTTTTGTCGTAGCAACGACTATAGGTGTACTGTGACGTTTTTGAAGTTCTAGTGTTTAAAAGATATGCTATGTAATATTTTTCAAATTTTGTTTGTTTTTTATATAGAGAAAAGTTAATATAAACACAAGTCCATAAGATGTAATTACTTTAAATAAAAAATAAATCTTAGCGTTAGGTACTCGTTTTATCAAGTGAACTTAACACTTCTTGCATCAAATGCAGCGTCATTACAAGCATCGCTACCACCATTAACCTTTTGTCTGCATTTCTCGCTGATGAGATAAATGTAATATATTTATGTGTAAGCGCATCAAGTGAATGAATTTCCAAAAATAAATTATTATGCGAACTCAGTCAATACTTCAAGCTTGTGAAAATATACACTTCTTAAAATGCAATAAGTATGCAGTTTACTAGAATAATATGTATATTATTATTAATGTATCAATATTATAGGTGTCTGTAAGTGTGTTTTAATTTCTGAATTCGAAAATTTATATTTTTTTCCTTCTATCATTATATATTATCGGATGCATTAATCTCATATTCATTTTTTATCTCAAATATTCTATTTGTTTTATTGTATATTTTTAATATCGTTTTTTTATTTCTTTGTATTACTTCATTTTTTTTATACTTTATAAAATAAACAATTAATATGATCCATGTTTAATATACATTATTAGTCATTAATTAAAATAATTTAATTGTTGAGTACTTAGATATTAAAAAATTGATGTTAAATTTACAAAATTTTCTACGATTTGTTGATTGTTTTTCAATTGCAGGTAAGCTATTAATTTTTCGTGTACCAGTTATAATTGTAAACGTAAACATGAGTGAAATTCTAAACAATTATTACATTTTCTTTTCTTTAACTACAAGGTAAGGTAATGTATATTACATACTAGGCGAAAATTTTAATTAGCGATAAAAAGCTAAAAGGGTAAGAGTACAAAGGTGAAAATAAGGGTAAAAACTAAGGGTAAAAACCCTTAAGTTATTTCTTATCTCAATCTTTTTTTCCTTTTATGTAAAAGTTCAATAAATATATTGTATAAAATACCTATAGTCGTTTCTGAATTTGATTTTAACCCAGTAATTGATTTTCTTTCAGTCAGTGTACTAGTCCTTTGAGTAATCTGTCTTTAATATTATGAAATCACGAAAATTCTTGCAAACAAGTTTGGGGACTGGTAACATAATTATGTACTTACGCCTTCGTCTATAATTCTCCGGACTTTTATTTTTTGGCGTGTATTTTTATAAAGTTTGCCATGATTGTCAATTTTTTTTATATTTTCTTGTTGATGTACTATTAAGATATTGATATTTCTCACAGACTAATAAACTTGCAATTCTCTAGTGGTCCTAGAACAATACGTACAGCCTGCAAGGAATACCTTCATTGTAAACTATCTAGAAAATATCAGGTTTAAGATCGGCAGTATAACAATTCTGAGGTATTGCTATAGGCACAAAGTATATTCGCTACCAGAACTAAGAAAAGTAAATTCAGAGACATTTGTACATTTGATCCTATACCAAAAAAACTTTGTCATGGTTACAAAGATACAATTTATTATTGTGGTAGGAACAATGTGACATTATTACTAAATCGAAATGAAAATCATTTACTTAGTCTATTTAACAACTCAATACTTCCACTCTAGCATAGTCTACAACTACCGGTACATTGACAAAACAAACATTGACATAAAAAACCTAGCGCTAGAGGCAATGCGTTATAAACGGCTCGCTAGTGGCAAAGGTTAATTGCCATCGTAACCATATTTTTTTCTCAGTGTATACATTTTTATTGAATTTGTCATGACGCACTTTCAATTTTAAATTTGTTAATGCGAAAAACCTTACAAATATCAACATAAGCTTAATTTCGAATTAATAAACGGACATCTATCTATCTATCTAGTTATCTGATTCAAAAACATTCACCGACTATAACATCATTCTAATATTTACCACCGCGCGTACTACATCATTTAGTTAAGCACGAAGGAATGTAAATATATAATATCCCTCCTGTATATATTTATACATAAATTTGCAATAAGCTAAAAATTCGACGCACAAACTCATACAAAGCCGCGGCCTTAAAAATTGGTATCAAAAATTCGGGGATTCCCTATACCAGAGAGCTCAACACCTTAAACAAAGACCGTTTCTGACAAATGGTAACCCGCCGGCGTTCCATATTAAGGCCGAAACGGGATGACGCCGTTGTGTGTCCGCACATCCGTTGATTAATCGTTTAACCTGCGTCAAGTAAACCAAAACCGCCTGATTTATTCGTAAATCCCAACACATCTTTGCGGTAATATAATGATACCTAGTAAATGATGTTTCTTTTCTGGAATCTTGAAGATCACCTTTGAAAATTTAATCGAGAAAACTATTTTGAAAAAGAACCAGAGGTTATCGTTTAAGAATTTTACATCCCATACTAGCTGACTCGCCCAGACCTAGTTCTGCATTTTATTGTAGGAGACTTTGTCGTATAGTTAATGTCAGCGCAGCTGCAACAACATGGACGTAGAATGAATTTTTCCTTTTTATTATCGATCAATGTCAATTTCTATCCCGGTTTCGTTTTCAACTCCGATCCTAGTTACACTTGATTCTGATCCTGACCCAACAATCGTTTTCGATTCTATTAGTCCGGTTCTCACTTTTGGTTCCGATTTCGCTTTTGATTCTGATCCTGGCCCTGTTCCCGATTCTGCTCTCCGTCCCGCTTTCAATCACATTTCCAATTTCAACGAAACCGGGAGTTATTATGAAAATAAAATACAGCTAATATTACGTGACGATAGTGTACATTTTTATGAGTAAATGAACTTTTAGAATCGATGTAGAAGTTCGGTTCAATAATACAAATACATGGTCGAAGCTGGGGACAAACATTAGTGGGCATAACAAACAAAACATGAAACATCCAATTCACACTTTAAATTTTGGTCCGGTCTTTACTTTTATTTTCGACCCCTCTTTTGGAAATGATGACGCCGTGTCCATCGTAATGCCGATTCCGCTCCTCGTCCTTGATTTCGTTTCGATCTAATCCCGATCGCGGTTTTGGTCCTGTTTTCGATTGCGGTTTCATTTTAGTATTAATACCAATAAATTATCCCACTTTTAAAGGTTTCTGTGACAGACAGATAGAAAGGGTTATTTTCTTTCATACAAACCTTGTCCTGATAATAACGAACACAATAAAAAGAGTATTATCCAATTTAATGCAGTTGTTCAGAAGTGATGCGCGTACATACATTTTGACAATCCATTTTTATATACACAGACTAAAAAAGATATTTCAAAAGACTACATTTCGTTCCTTATGTTCTGCCCCCATATGTTCCTCCTCTTCCTTCCCCACGATTTCCTTAGTCTTTCATGGTGAATAGTGAACTGTTGCCTGAATGCAACAAAGGAACAACAAACATTTCAACCTTTCTTGCTGTATTAGGTTCTTATCATCTCATCTCTGAGATATGTTTTCGACATTTTTTTCATTTCAAACGAAATGAAAACCCTGTTATGTATGGTAGTATCAATTATATAAATAAATAAATATATATATATATATATGTTAGGGTGCTTCAAAGAAATAAAAAAAAAAATATTTTTTTTTCCAAACAGGCTTAAAAGTTTCCTTTTGACGTCACGAACCGCCAGTGAAAACCGGAGCTCTTAATATTAATATTAAGTATGTCCTCATCGCATTTTTTTAATTCCCGTAAGAATAACACGGGAAAAATTATTTTTGTTTCTTCTGATTTTTGTACTGTTCAAACGACTAATCAACTAATGAATCGCTGCTATAGTTATTGTAGGGAATTGAACGCTCTACAAAATGGGACTGATAAGATTTTCGATTAGTCCACGTGCTTAAGAGTTTTTTACGATCAAAATTTAATTTTTTTTAAATTTGATCGAAAACTCTCATTTTTACTAAAATTGTTAGCTTTATGGGAAAAATGGGGATTAAATTTTTTGTTAAACACGAATTTACCTTGTAATAAACGTTTACCAATAATGCTTTAATTGATGATAAAATTAGAATTATTAATTTTATCAATAATTGCTTACAGGTAAAAATTGTTAACTCTAGCTGTTTAATACAATTAAAACTATTATTTTTAACTTATGCTTATTAATTTTTTTTAGATGTCTCATCCTCGAGATGATTACCGAGAGCTTTTATTGTTATCTTTAGTTTTTCTTGGTAGTTATCCAACCGATACGTACATTTTTAAGCGTCCTGGCGCTATGCATCATGCACGATGGATGTCAAAAGCCATCTATAGTTTAAAAATTTTTATGTTTCGGGACCAATTTCGTCGTGAAATGAACAATTTACGTCAAGTATGAATCTTCATTCTTTTATTTTACATTGAAGCGTGGTTCACAGCAACATCTGCTTTTTTGGCGCCAAACAAAGATTTAGAGTTGATGAAAAAATTGATTTCGGATAAACACATCCCGGCGGTATCAAAAGAAGCTTGTAGAAAGATGAAGGAACATCTGTGGTATTTGAATAACGAGTTAGCCACGATATCATTATTTGATGACAACGTTTCAGTTGATATAAAAAGAATTTTGATCGTAAAAAACTCTTAAGCACGTGGACTAATCGAAAATCTTATCAGTCCCATTTTGTAGAGCGTTCAATTCCCTACAATAACTATAGCAGCGATTCATTGGTTGATTAGTCGTTTGAACAGTACAAAAATCAGAAGAAACAAAAATAATTTTTCCCGTGTTATTCTTATGGGAATTAAAAAAATGCGATGAGGACATACTTAATATTAATATTAAGAGCTCCGGTTTTCACTGGTGGTTCGTGACGTCAAAAGGAAACCTTTGAGCCTGTTTGGAAAAAAAAATATTTTTTATTTTTTTGAAACATCCTAATATATATATTAATTCTCAAACCATTTTCTTATTCTTTTCGTATTTTCAACTAACAGCAAAAGCAGGAATTGCGCGCATTAATGATATTGCATGACATCCATACAGTAACATGCCCCTTAATAAAACCTCAACGTATGAAGCATGCTGTTCGAATCTATGTAATACGCGAATCGACATTAATTTATACTCGGAACACGTCTATGAGCCCTGGTAACATGTGTCACAGAACGTTTTTCTTTAATTAATATGAGAATGGTTGTATCCATCATCGTTTATTTGATATATGAGAAAAAACATAACGATGAAATACACGCGACAGAAAAAGGTCATCAGACGCTTCGACTACATGTGAAATTCTCCAGACGTGTTGGGCCTGTATGATAATTATAATACCCTTTTCTTAAAAGACATTCTTATTTCTTACAATGAGTTAAAATATTATAGAGGTTTTCTATTTACAATAATCTAGAACGCCCCTGGAATGGTCAGTTTTCGCTAATTTTCTCGAGAAACAACCGCCACATTTAAACTATTGTATTCGACAATGTAAATCATTTTGCTAAATTGACTATTAATTAAACTTTAACAATTCCTCCAAATTATATTGTATTTGTTAATTACTTTTATAATTTCAAACTATAGATTTTACTGTCTAGCATTGACTAAGTCATTTATCAGTTGTTTAATAGTGATTTAAGTTTATCCTCAGTTAATAAATCAAAAGGCAAATGTCAAAACGTTACAAGAGACTCTGATAAAAAATCTCAAAACCTTTAATAATGTTTCTAGAGATTCGTAAAGAGACATAAAGCGTTTAAGATAACTTAAAATACACGAAGATTTTACGAGGACGCCAAAGTACGGACCGAACCGATCCTAAATAAACTCTCGATCCAATTTAGATAGAGGCGTTAAGGTTAAAAGGGACATTAATCTCGAAGTTGTAGGCCTAAAGGCTCCCTCAGATTTCCTATATATTTTCTGACGAGGCCACATTTCTTTAATGACACAGAACGGCGCGTCGTTTTGAAGCCCAAAGAAGTGGAAAAATTGTAATTTTCGCTGCCCGTTCGAATACCTATTTCGATGTACTTTTGTAGCTCTCAATTTTTCGATAGTATTTTCCAAAGAGCAAATTTCAGCAGAATTATCTTTATTATCTTAGTGTCGAAAACATATTTTTTTTCTAATAATAAAATTAATATATGTCTGTCATGTTATACTCTAAAAAAAGAGTTAAACATTTTAATAAAATTTATAAAGATAGCCAATATTTCAGCCATAAACATGAACGTTACAATGTAGATAAATTAAAGTTGAATTAATTTACATGGTTTTACATTATATTGTGTAGTAATCGAATTTTCATTCTAACATTTTCGATTTTCTAATTGTTTTAAAAATATCAGTATATTAATCTGAGCCAATCATTGGAAAAAAAAAAAACTACTAGAATATCGATGACTTTCACATTTTAAACATAACACTTTACATGCCTACCTCGATATATCGATTGAACGCTATCAAAGGAGTTCCTCTAATTTACGACACCGGCAAAAGTTTTAGATTAGAAGATGACGCTCAGAGTTTCCCAAGAAACTAACGAATGGAGTTTTTGTTGAACGACGACACCCGAGCGCGTTCATTAATTACGGCTACGCGTTGCCCTCCACCACGAAGTCATTCCTGAGACGTCTCCGTTGATTTATTAGTGGAGTGCACTTCTGTTAGCCAATAAATCTACACATCGTCATTTATTAATGTCGCCATCTCTCGAACACAAAGCGTTTATTTGACAAACGCAAACCGATGGACGACTTTAACGTTTGATGCTTCACTGTGTAATTGAGAATTCGCAAATAAAAATGATAGTCGTTTTCATATTGCAATATTAAAAACCAATTTAAGTGATAGAAATTAAATGATAAAAATATATCCAAAATCAGTAATACACGATGCCTTATGTAGGAATTTTTATATTATTTTTATAAGGTAAATTATAAAAATTACATTATCGTGATAATATAACTTTTATAACCTATATGAAAATTGTTAAGAACATTCCTGGCTGACCTAAACAAACTAGCGTACTAATCATGTTAAACGCTTTCAGATCTATGTTATGAGTATATTTTACATAAATTTACTTATTTATTTTCAATCAATTGATGGCAGAAACACTTAATATTTACTCAGTGCATAATTTGTTTTAATCTTCCCTGACTACGGCAAAGCCAAAAAGAAGGATTATGATTTTAATAGTCTTTGTATGTCTGTATTTAAGTATGTTCTAACGTAATGTCTAAACTACACATCCAATTTTGGGGGATATGGTGTCAATCGATTTGTTATTATAATCTGGGGTACATAGGCTACTTCAAAAAATATATATGGTAAGTCTCTCGATAACGTGCGCACAAAAAAAAATTTAGAAATGTGTGGTATGACTCAACAAAAAAAGTTCTTTTTAGGATTTCCAATATACCTAATTCTATTCTAATATATTCTAATATACAAATAGTTTAAAAGATATTCCAGTAAAATTTCGAAGATTGACTTCCCTCTTAGAACATTGTAATGAAACGAGGTAGGCACATCGAGTTTGAATTCATTAATTTATATTCACAAGGTCCTAAACGGTGCCCAGGGTTCTGGTGATGGAGTCAGACGGTGGCCAAAGAAACTATGACCAAATAACGTAGTTTCATCGAGTTACTTAACTATGACAAAGCCGAAAAGAAAAAATATTATTACGACTCCAGCAGTCTATGCACGTATATACGTAGACACATGTAAGTAGGAAACTTTGGATACTATGAACATGACAAAATTAAACGTTAGTGTTGAAGAATAAAAGTCGCTACACGCAAGTTGTTTGGAGAAACTACTTTTTCTATTGCTCAACTGATTTGTTTTTGTTGTCTAAATTTTGACAAACTGTTCCATACATTTATTTAGGTAATACGGAACAATCCTATGGAACAAAAGAGGCTCACAATATGATAAATATTGTTTACACAACAATATATTTGATAGTATTACAAAACGTGACCCTTTGAAAAAGGGGGCATACGACCACAGCCCTTCTCTGAACATTACTGCGTATCATATTGTGCATAAAAATGTCAAACAAAAATATTGTCTGGGTTCATTTTTTTTACAGCGCGATTTTTTCGTAGTCGGGTTTTAATTTTTGAACTTATCTTTGATTCTAAGTTTAAGACTCATATAAAAACTCATAAAATAAACATAACTCAATTAAATAAGGTCAAAGTATAAACCAAACATTTATTCCGGTAACAGATCTATGAAGTTATATAAGGCATCCTCATGTCTTATCAATAAACTGTAAGGGCCGTAATTACGTATTTCGTATTAATTGTCTAAAGCGATAATTTACCACCGGAGTCGAAGACGTATAATTTCGTATGTAAATCACATTGGAAATTTTAAGTACAGTATCTACTATAAACTTCGTACTATCGTTTTTGATGAGGGGTAACTAGAGGCGAAATATGACGCACGTCATTATACCCAACGCGACAGATGCCTGACCGACCTACAGACGGATGTAACTAGAATTTTGTTACGATAAATTCAAAAGCGTAATCCTATTTCATATACCAGTCTAATCGGCTGTTTTTCCAGAACAAACTTCCATAAGCGGCACGCGTACGTCACAAACCCGACACCTATCGTATCTCACCCGCACAAACGTTTGTTTCGTTTCGCATTATACAATTGAAGTCGACGAGGTCGGCGCGTACGTGAGGCTGCCGCGCGCCGTTCGTACGACCTCGAAAAGGTCGGGCGGCCGTTACCTCGGGGGTCCGAGTCGCCCGACGTAAAGCACGTGTTTTTCGCCGCTCGGAGTCGCGAGGTGGCGTTTGTGGAAACGAGATAACGCAACGGCCCGCCTCGACTTCGCCGCGCGCAGCCTAATAACGCCCGGACGCAAATGTCTGATTGCCGCTTTACAAATCCCCGGTGGGGATGTACGGTAGCTCTTTGTTTCGAGCCGCTATCGTTCCGAAGCGTATTTTGTTTTCTTTTCTTGTTTGAGGCCTCAAAATACTGATTTCATTATTATATTTCAATATTTAGAATTCATTGGAAACGTTTATCGCCGAGTTCCTTATTCTCCGTATGTTATGTTTATCGGTGTATAAGGTTTTATCAAAATTTCCGACCGCATGTAAAATTCAGAAAAAAAAATTATCTAAAAGATACTAATAAATGTCAACTTCGTTAGACGGTTTGGAACAATTTCATTGATACATGTTTTTCAGTCGCATGTAAACTAAACGTCGCCTTGCGTCTCCAAGACCATACTTCAATACGAGCTGCAAAAATATGAATTAGATACACTAAAAAATCAACTTTGATTTATTGCTGGAATCATATATCAATTGCTATAAAAGATAGAATATTCGCAATTCGTAATAATATAGTTGAGATATCCAACTACAGTTATTATTTCAATATATTCTTTCTATTATTCAATCATTTAAATTTTTATTCTAAATATTTAGGAAAAATAGTAGAGTTCGATGTAAGACAAACATCCTGGTTCATTTTACAAGGAAAAGGTGATGTTTTGTCTACTTTTTTAATTAATCCTTGGAAGTCCTACAAATTATATTATAAATTTCGCATGTAAACATAACAAAAATATCAGATACTAACAATCATTTTTTTTTTTAATTTAAAGTAACGGTGTTAAAGAAAAATTATGTAGTAGTACAGTGATAACGCCGATGGACGCAAAGATCGATTAAATAAAGATTCGTAAATTGAAGCACAGTTAATTTTAAATATTTCTAATTTTTGATTATCATATTTTGAACCAATAGCAAATACATTAATTACATTAGGTCTGCCCCTGCTCGTGTCATGAGATGAAGTGCGTGATTTAATTGACATTACCAAACAGCGTTTTTTTTTTTTAATTCAGTATTTTGCTCATATTTTATAAGTGAATTTAAAATAAAAATGTATACTACAAATTACAATAATAAAAAACGAAATTTCGAAAATCTCGAGTTCTCTCTTCTGTGAATAAGCTACGCATTAATTTTAATTAATGTATAAAATGATGTAACGACTAGCGAACGTTGTTACCACAATGCTGCGTGTATTATATACAGTTACGTATTCTGCTTCTGCTTAGCAGCGTTTAATACGTGTATATATATGATTTTGGTTAACCATTTTGTAAGTAGTGAAGTAATCCCATTGCTTGAGAAATCTTGAGACTTCTGACTAAAAAACTTCAACATGTAGATTTGACAGTTCTCTTTTGATGTTAATCTAACACTACCCAGAAAATTCTCAAGAGACCCTAACAGATGAAAACCGGAAGGGTTCAAGGCCCGGGCTATGTGATGGATGCATTAACACTTCCCAACCAAATTCTCTCAATATTTGCTGAGTGGCTAAGGACGTATGTTGTCTAGGTTATCATGGTGAAAAACCACACCCTTTCTGTTGATTAATGCCGGCCATTTTTTAAGTACTTCTTGCTTGAGTCGCATCAGCTCTTGGTAGAAGAGATTCGAACTAATGCTTTTGCACGGCAACAAAAGGTCATAATGAAGACTGCGCCCGTCCAATCCTACTATAAACATAGCAGCCGTTTTTTGCGAGTTCATCCGGGTTTCGCTATAGCCAAATCAAATCTAATCAAAAATATCTTTATATCGTAGGTGATAGAAATTACATTTGAAATGCATCATAAACAACTGTCTTCGACGTCCAAATTACCACCCATTCCAAATGCTGATTAACCATGAGAAAAATGGGCAAGAAACTCAAGGTTTGCTTTTTTTTTTACTCATCGATACAAAATATTGAATATTTAATAATTTAGTACAACATTCAGCAATAACATGAAGCAACCTGATAGCCGAGCAGTTCAATCCCATGGGTTTTTTCATTAACATATTCAGACACAATATAATAGCCCTTGCCATATAACTTTATTTTAACGAAACGTTTAAATTTATAAAGTATTAAATTTTAAATTTCAGCTGCGATTTTTTATAAAAGCTCATACATTACCCTTTAAACGATTTATTAATTTTGCTTAGACGCATTTCATGAGCGGCAAGATTATGGATTTCACTCCTTCCTTGGAACGATTCTATATATATCTTCACATATACCAGGTTTTATGCCTGGTGTATGTCAAGAGATGTCTCTAAGAGATGCCATTGGTCTCAATTCATAAATAGCACGAATATCTCGCTTCTACAGCACCAAAACTGTATTAACATCGGCTGCGTGATCCCATAACACAATACCATAGGTCATGAAACTGAAAAAAAACTAAATTATACTAGTCTTGCGGTGCTTTCATCTGCAAGTCACCGAATTCTTTTCACTGCACATGCTGCAGAACTAAGCCTTTTAGCCAATCTAGTAATGTGAGAATTCCGACGCAATTTAGCATACAAATTGAAATCAAGGGATAAGGTCGTGTCCACAATATTCAGTATCTCGTTCTTGACCATTAAGTTGCCGTTGACCGGTTTAGCACTATTCAAGGAAAATTGAACAAGTTTTGTTTTCTTCTCATTGAGAAGAAGGTTACTAATACAAAACCACTTAACTAAACCACTCAAGGCTATGCAACTTGCTTACTATTAAAAAAAAACAGTTCAGTTTCATTATGTTTTAATAAAGAATCGCAAATGAATACACGATTTATTTGATTTTCTTTACTGAGCTCGTCTGAGACCCAAGAATCGACATTTTTATATATCCAGCTTTATACAAATCGATCAAAACTGTTTTGTGGCCAATCCTCAGCTCTTCAGTTATATCGTTAGAATTAATATGCCGATCTTGCTCTACCTTTTCCAAAATGGCATCGACTTTGTCCGTAACAGGTCGACCAGAGCGAGGTTCATCTTTGACATAAAAAGTACCAGACTGAAAACGCATAAATCAGTTTTGTGTTACTCCTATCGGCACTGCATTAGGTTCCATAAACGTCACAAAATTTTTTTCGCGTCTCGTGGCACACTTTTCCCTTTTTTATAACAAAACTTCAAAACGTATCGAATTTCTACATTAGATCAATCATTTTGGTGAACAATAAAATGGTGGAACAACGTTTTTACTTTTCTGAAAATATCGTTTATTTCATGGTATGAAAACTAATCAGATACAAACAGTACAAGCAAAAGGAATTTTCTGTAAATTTTTACTCATAAAGTACGAAAAAGCTTTTCCCCTAACCCTATATATCTATATATATATATATATATATATCGAGAAGTTAACTAACGTCAATTTAGTTTGCGATAGCTAATTTGTAGAGATGTAATACGTTGTGTTTGAGCTCGCCTAGGAATGAAAAAAACCCACCGTCTTCTATTTTTAATAATAGCTCTTGGGACTTGATAAACGATTATTAAGTCCCAAAACAATTAAGTCTAACTACTAAGACCATTTAATCGTTTTGATGTATTGCGCATTTACGTAATTAAAAGATAGCTGTATACTTCTAAGTGCAGAATCAATTTGTTCATAATTCTCAATTAGTTGCTGTTGTACGTTCATATGCCATGTAACATCATTTTGGTATCTTTACTTTCTAACTCAATTCATGGGCCCAAAATTGACTAAGTAGTAGCCCTAAGTATAGAAGTCATATTGCTTTACATAAAACGGATTAGACAGACAATTTCTTTATACAGGGATAGTAAGGTTCGATTTAATTTTGGGTATTAATATTCGAAAATGCTGTTAAAATCAAAGTTTTACGTCTAGCAATAAACATTAAAAAAAACTGGCCAAGATCATGTCGCACCATGCTCTTTATAGGATTCGGAAGCTATTATTACAAAAAAATTCACTTCAGATGAAAAAATACGTTGTTACACCATGTTTCCCGCACAGCATAGTTATAAGCACTTTAGTCGCCTATAACTAGAAAAACAAGTAGGTTGAGTCGACTATTACTATTAAACTAGTGTAAACTAAAGTGCCTTAGCAAAAGAACGTATCTTCGTAGCACTTCCGTCCTTTTGTTAAGAAGCGCAGTTTTTCGGCAATAACTCAAAAACAGTATATCCGACCATCTGTCCGATCATGTTGAAAATAATTTTCGTTGAAAGTATTTATCAAGCTTCACCTTCGTTATTTTTTTCTATATTTTTTGAACATACGGTTTAGAAAATAGGGGGGGGGGACGCAATTTCTGCAAATTTCGGAGCGATTATTACCGAAATTATTCAGGTAATAAGAAAAAATGTATAGAAACTTTTAAGTGTTTTTAAAAGAACTGTCAAAATATGCGCTACTCGTTGGCATTTGCTTGAAAAACTCTTTTTGAGCTTCTGCTATATGTATTGTGTACCCCTCTAGAAACATTTATTTTTGTTATTTAACAACCAAACTAAGTGGCGGCTTATACAAAACACCTTCACTATAAATTTCATCAATATACGTCTTGTAGTTTTAAAATAAAATGCCTGTGACATATTGACGGATGAACGGCCGGTCGGACGGACATGACGAAACTACAAGGGTTCTTTTTTTGCCATTTTAGCTCAGAACCCTAAAAAAGATACAGCTTATGGGACGCAATGAAACGACAGTAGATGTCACGCGGACAACGAGTGTAGAGGAAAAATCAACAAGTTATGATTTTAGAAAAAAGTGTTGTACTACAAATCGGAAGTGGTAAGTGCTTATGCTGCTTTTATTTATTGTACATCCAAGACGTAAAGTCATAAGTTGATTCTAATCCGATCACTAAATCTTCTTCTTAAAATTTTGCGCTGTTAAAGTTCTCGTCTTATTAAGGAGCTGATTTAAGAATTTGATGATTTTTTTATCAAATTTTGGTTAAAATAAAAGCCCAAATAGGGTACTAAGTTGTCTTTGATTATAGAGGGCTGCTAGTTATGTGTCCGGAATATGAAAAAGAAACAAACACCTATCATATAATGTGGTTTTATTGCTTTTCAAAATATTCGCCATGATGATCGATGCACTTTTGCATACACTGAAACCAATATTTTTAGCACTTTTTTTATTCTGATTGGAGTATCTCCAAAACGTGTATTTTGAACGTATTAATGGCCATTTTACGGCTCGAAAAACGTTGACCACGCAATTTATTCTTCATGCATGGAAATAAATAGAAATCGTTGGTTGCCAAATCTGTAGGGCTGTACGGTGGATGTCCCGTCTATTCGATCTTTTGATCTTCCTAAAACCGACTTGTTTCGGCCGACGTATGGCCACCTAACATTGTCATGATGAAGAATGTTTTTGCATTGTCCTTTGATCTTTCTTATTTCTTGAAAGACTTTTAGCAAACAAACGGTCGTGTACCACTCTGAATTAATTATTTTACGATTCTCTAGCGGCACCGTAACCAGATGGCAAACGGTTGCTTGTTTTTTATTACATTAAGAAAATGCAATCATTTGCTTGTAATTGCTTTTGGCACGAATCACTTTTATTAGATTCAGCTCATCTTGGAACACCCACACCGTTGACTGTTGTTTAGTTTCAGCATCATACACATAGATCCAAGATTCATCACCTGGTTATATATTGCAAACAGCATTTGGTGCTCCCTAAATGTATATTTTATTTTGCACCACTCGACACGAGCCTGTTTCAGATCAATGCTCAAGTTGTGGGGAATCCAACGGGAACAAATTTTTTACTGCCAAATTTTCGTGTCTAAAATCTTATATATCTTATGTATGCTCGTCATACTTATGCCCAGGGACGTCTTTATCTCGCGATATGTAACATAACGAATTCGCATATTAGCTCTCGCACAGTATGGATATTTTGTGGTACAACAACGATTTAGGGCTACCTTCTTTAAATTCATCCGTGAGCATAGACCGCACATGATCGAACTCACTAAACCATACACACGTAATACTCAGTGGTGCTTCATCTACAAAAGTTGATGTGAGTTGATTGATGCACTGTTTTTGCGTTATCCCACGCCGAAAATCGTAATAAACCATGCGTACCAAAATTTGCACTAGTTCAATCCATGTTGATGAGATTCACAATTTTCAAAATAGCGCCACAACGGTAAAACAATTGACTGTTACATGAAATAAACTGTAAGCTACAGCCAAGGAGTTCCATTTTTAAATTTTGTACTTACTTTTTAAATATTGTTTTATATGTGGCCGGTTCTAGATATATAAATGACAGCCCTCGTACTTATAGCTTTTTTTAAACTACTTTTATTGATACATTAAAGAATTATATATAAGAACATATTTTATCTTTAATGGAAACTTACACTTGTTACTTATTCGTATTTTGTGTAGTGATTTATTTTGAATGATTGCTAATGATTTAACTGGGTCATCAGAAGTTTCACCCCGAACAATGATTCCAATGGTTATGATACTTTCAAAAAGACCACGATATATCGATTTTAATACAGTAGATTTAAGCCATTTATTTCAAAACTACTACGTAACCAACATATTATATTATCACTGTGAAGACCATGAGTAAGCACAATGGAAAATATGCACACGATGTTTGTACCCTGAGAGTCTAGTGTAATAAGAGTAATCTACAAAGGTATCCTAAGGAGTTTTAAGCCTCCGCGCAATATTTTAACTGTGAGATCTACTTGCTTCTAAAAAATATACGTCGAACAATACGCTCTTGACGAGTTCTGCCGATCTTGGTAACTCGTTAATAAAACCGACCGTTGTATTAAGCCTACTATTAGGTGTTTCGTAATGAGCCTTCGTAACAATAAAAACGCCTCAAATGTCACTCTCGGTGATTGCTGATAACATTGTGTAAATTTTCATCTGAATAACTTGAAAAATTAATTTTAGACAGTTTATTAAATACTTAAAACTTGTCATTATTTTACTTCAAGATGCATGGCATTAGAGACGGAGTAGTTTTGTCTTATTTCATATTAACGATGTGAATTCAAAAAAAATGGCACGGCCTGGGGAAGCAAGGAAATTGCAGTACATTGCATACGAATTTGGAGGAAAAAAAAACAAGTTATGATTGTGGAAAAAGGTGTTTTATTTCCTATACAGGTCGGTAGTACTGATCAATAATGCAAGAGGGTACAGAAGTTAGGAACCCATTTCACAGACCGATAACGCCGAAGGAATTAGAATCGTACAATACAAAGGGTGGTCGGCGTGGTATTGCAGCAGGACCGGCGAGGCAAAGGGTTATTACACCGCCGCTTATGTCGCTCTGTGTAACAAAGCGCGGGTCGCGCAACGTAAAATACATACATGTTTTCAAACAAAACTCTAAAGCCAATTATATGAGAAACGTTTGTCGTGCGTCGAACATAACTTGGCTGGGTAGAACCTAGCCACGCCCTTTTGTCCAGCCACATGGTTTCTGGGCGACCTTTAATTTAATTTAACTTCGACCTCTACTACTTTTCGTGCCACCAAATAAATGTGCGGTGGCAGCGCGCACATGAGTCGTATTACTTTGCCTGTCGCCCTTTGAACTATCTACAAAAAAAAGTACTACTATATTGTATCAAGAAACTAGAAAGCTTATAAAAAATTCAATATCGTATAATTTATGATTCCTTCTAAATTAATATGCCTCTCTTTTTCATAGTTATTTATCTCCTTAATATAAAGATAATTTCGAACATAAAATACAATATTGAGTCCGCTTGAAAACTTTATTACGTTTTTAAATAATGTATATGATAAGATATTAAATTTCGTAATAAAAAAGATATATAATTCATTGAACTACAAAAAAATTACCAAATCTGTTACATATTTTGTTGCCTTTTTTTTCATTTTGAGTTAAGCGTTTAAGTATTATATGTGTCAAATATTTAAGCGACTATTTAATGGAGTTCCTCTATGCCACCAGAAATAATACCTTTCCTTGAATACAAAAAAAAAAACAAAATCCATAGCAAAGTAATGTTTTTTCTATATCGTTTCAGTATTTGAAATAACCAATTGAATGATTTTTCACAAAAGACAGCCCTAAATATTTCTTACATTTGATTGAATCAAGCTTGTATTTTTAAGTAATGTCATAAGTTAGCGTTTACAGTTTTAAGGGTATAGAAAGTGTTTTAATCGATATCTAATTATTCGATTGACAAACACATTTATTTTTTACGTTTAAGTTCGATTATTTTTAACAGATGTCGCACGAAATACACTATCTCTCTCACGTTACGTGACATTCTTAAACAAACTCGCTCTGCACTCGCACGCGACATAGGCCACTCGATTCGTCGTTTACACTAATATTATAAAGAAGTAAAATTTGATTTTTAGTTTGTTTGTAAGGGGTATTCTTCGAAATGGATGAAGTGATCACAATGCGACTTTCACTAGAGGGTAGAAGAACTTATTAAGCTAAACATAGAGTACTTTTTATACCAACAATATTTAAACTTTCTGCGTAGAAACTGAAAAACCTTAAAAATTGTGTAGCTTAATCGGAATAGGTACAAAATAAAATCGAGATGGAGATTGGTGGCGAAACAAGAATTAATAGTCTACATCAAAAGGGGGACACAACTGAGACCAGAGTCGCAGTGGACACTGTGCCATTAGTTGCTATAAAACGTATAGGAATTCAATCAATATCCACGTGAGCTGAGTTGTTGGCGTAAGTTGTCAAAAAAAAAAAAATGTATATTAAAATTATAGAAGTAATAATAAATATACAGTAATGACAAAAGTATTACTAAGAATCTTTATAGTGTGAATGATTTTGCTGAAATTTTCATAACATCTTTATTGATACGAAGAGAACGTTTAAAGTGATTTATGACTCCATGGTTGTGTTCTGTGAAATTAATAAGCACCCTTATAATTTATTTTATTTTTTCAATAAAATTTGGTTTG
>BGZK01003559.1:0-23076 GCA_005406025.1 Eumeta japonica
ACATTTTTTGGATATACTTAAAGAGTAAAGTCTTTTAAATGGTCCAATAGTAATGTATTAGAGGTTAATGAATAGTAATTGTTTTACTCGCACAGTTTTACTTGGGCGAGGTCTTTACTTTGACGCCGCAAAGAGACATTTATAATTTTCATCCAAACTTTCCCACATTATCGTTAGCAAAGAGCAGATGACGTGACGCCATTTCGAAACATAGTGCACTGGATACCTGATCCCATATTGAAATCAGTTATTACCCTACATATTTGTGCAAGAAAAATAGAAATACTTTTTTTACATTTATGTTTCAATTGTCATTTCAATTATTTATATCTAGAATTATTACACGTATAATATGTCATATACTATATATATATATATATATATATATATATATATATATATATCAAAAATTCTTAATTGGTTTATATACTCGTATTATTATTGTGATATAACATAAGTATTATTTTTAATTGCATGAATTTATGTAGATATAATAAGAGTTACTAATTTCAGTATTATATTTCAGTTCTTATAAGGTTCTTTCGAGTATACGCCTCTTCCAATTTTCTCCACTTCTTTGCCTTGGTGATCATCATTTAGTCTTCGGCGGCAATTTTTTCATTTCATCAGTCCATCTTTTTAGTGGTCTGTCTCTTATTCCAATTCTGTATTATCCGATCCAAGAAGTAATGGTTTTAATCTATTATATTTTGTGTCTTTCATCCGTGCAAGTCACTTGCCAATTCACTTTTCGAGAGTGTGCTAAGGCATCGACGATTTTGTCTTTTTTTTGTTCAGTGCATTATACTTTGTTATTTAGTTTTAAATTTAGTAGCCTCCGTTCATGGCTCTGTGGCATATTTCAGTTTTTCTTTTTCTGTATGAATTGTAGATCCATGTTTGACTTGCGTTTGAAAGACGAGATAGTAAGCACGAATCTCGAACGTCCTTTTGCAATTTTACAGATACTTCAAATTTTAAGACTCCTCTGTAGCTCCAGAATTTGTTCCAAGTCGTGTTTATTTTTCTGTTCAATTCGTCACGATGTCTCTAGTTCTTGAAATATATTTTTTCCCAAGCTGTATGTTTTCTTGTACATACTCTAGAGTTTTCTTATGAACATTAATGGGTATCTCGATGGGTAGTCAAAAAATGGTTAACTTTTGTTTTATTTGTGTTCAGTTCCAAATCAATATTTTGACTAATAGATATAAAGCCATTTAACATTTCTTCTACTCGTGCTGCTGTTTCTGAAAAATGGAACTACATCAACGGCAAACCTTAAATTACTTTGATACTCGAATGGTAATCATTTCTTAATTTTAGAAAAAGTTAATTTTGGGTAATACAATAGAGGTAATTTTATAATCAGATTATTCGTATAGATAGATCAGGTTTGAATCCAACTTGAAACCGGATTCAAAAACGAGAGCAAAGCCGGTAAATCCTTGGATTGATAAGAAAATTGACAGTGAGATTGATCGATATAAAAGGTTCATAGTATATAGCGTGAGATGGTGGACTAATTTAAATCATAATTTACCTGTCGTAATGGTGAGTGTATTTGATACATGATGCTACTAATCAAGAAATTTTATTAGATTCATCGGCCAATGTAACTACATAAAAACTACCTAAAATAAATGAAAAACAGTTATAAGTTATATTTCGTAAGACTTGCGAGACGTCGTCGCAAAACTATAAACTTTACCAGAAACCAGTAATTGACTAGCGACGGAAAGAAAAGAATATTAAAAGTCTAAAGCATTTGTCATCAAACCTGTCCTAACTTTAAATAAGATTAATCGACTTTTATGAAGTTTTCTCAATCAACCAATATTATGAAAACTCCTAATTTTGTTTCGTAGAGATAGGTATTCAGATTTAAAACTGAACGGTATAAGAATATCGAAGGCATAACGGCATATGAACGGGAAAAAAATTACCTTTTAAGAACAGGACAAGCGTGATACTTAAGAACGTAAAAGACACGAATTGACTGTTAATGTACATATTTCAATCGGTTTCATTTCCACAGATGAAATAATGATTCAGTGAAATTTCAGCAGCGTTTTTATGAAATATTCTAGCCTGCTTCGGTGATACTGCCAATGACTTTTGGATTCCGTACGGCTTGAAATGGTGTGTGGCCTGGCGTGTCAATATTTCATCTTGTGTAAACTGCAGCTCTAATCCTTATTCGAGACCTCGTTATGGACCGTAACATTCGTTGCTGGCAGAGAACACAAACACGTGAAAGGAAAATTTCATTGTCAACGATCAAATACCAAATTTTAATAACCAAATACTAGACCTTCATATTTAAGCCACTGATTGAGCAGAACTTAGTAGGATTATTTTGGGAAAAACAATAGGTATGTGATTTTAATTGTGAAAATAACCCATGTTAGCAGAGATCGATATCTAGCAGGTAGAAGTTCGGTCTTTTCATTTTTCATTTTTTTATCAAAGACGTGGTTATCGCATCAACATTTTGGTGACGTACCATGTTTTATATATACGCAGCATATGTTTCTTCAAGCCAACATCTAGTGAACATATTTCGCGGTTAACACACGTCCACCTATTTTCAAGACCAAATTTTATTTACGATAAAATAGTTTAGAATGTATAACAGTTACAAAGGCTTTCATATAATATGCATTTATAAAAGTCTATCGCTTGCTAAATTGTGATCTTTTCTTTGGTTTATTCATCGCATTATTATTTAGTGACATCTCTTCATTACATTATTATATATATATATTAGGTTGTTATATTACAAAAATATAGAGACATGATATATATTCTATTTTACTAAACAGCAGTTCTTCGGGTAGATCGTCAGCTTCCACTATGACCCGAAAGACATAAATTCGGTTCCGTTTGCATCCGTTGAAAGCCCTGTACAAATTGAAATATCAATCAAAATATCATTTTAATTGATATTTCAATCTGTATAATTAATGAATGTTTCAAGGTGAAGGAAAAAGAAGTGAGAGAATCTACTTACTACAAATTTATCAGAGCATTCCAAAAAAGTATGTTAAAGTTTAACGCTTTATAGATGCAACGCCTTGTACTCTTTTCGTAGAGAAAAAATGTGCCCATGATGAGGTTATTGTATGGATTTATTCAGTACGGTGTAGAATTGTTTCCCAAAATATAATCCTAAATTCATTGTATTAATAACCGCACGCTCCAATATTATACATCCTATTCATTCTAATTTTGTTTACGTGCTTATAAAAAATCATAATCAAAGTGAATTTATTTCAATATTACCGATTTATTGCTACCAAAAAAGTTGTATATACCAAGAGCCTCATCCGTTATCTGAATAAATGACTTGGCTTGTCACAAACTACTGCATAAAATCACTTAGGAATATGAATTATGATGATGTTCACTGTACTCCATTCGCGACCCAGCAACGTCTTACTTAATATTTTTGTATCATAAAAAAAACTGTTTATGCGTTATATCGAATTGTTGATACAGTTTTGTTTATTTTGCTTCAATGGATTTTCTGTTGTGACTTTAATGAGACCCTTATAACAGAATCGAATAGAACACATTTTTTCACAGAATCATTATTCATGGAATCGTTATACATTAATAATTTTGTTATATCTATGTTTTATAGACTTGTTTCGACTGAAACAAAATTATTAGTTATGTATATTACGCATGTTGTTTTAACTCGTACCTACTACTTATTGAAACAAACTCAATGTGACTTGAAACGCATTTATCGTCACTGTGGTAGGGCCGCAATTTTGTTAATTTTATTCGAAGATTGATTTTTCGATAAAGCTGTTAGACACCGGGTTGGTAATCATGTAGGAATATTTAAGTTTCAATCAAATTTAATTTTAGATAATATTATTAGAAATTGAAGTTTATTTTTGTTTTACTAGAATTGTAGAAATTCAACTTTTTACCTGTACAGTCTGATAGAAATTTTGATATCTCGTATAGTCATATTTAGCCTACATTTTAATCTCTTAGCTCAGCGGTACTCGTAGAAGAATGCTCAGCACCTTATCCAAGTATTATCCCAACTAAGTCACAAACAGACACACATCCAAATTAAATTTTATGTGCATATAAAGTAGACACATTTAAAACCGATTACGAACTCTTTTATCTTTTATTGTTGAATCATAAGAATTTCGTAAACATTCATGTGCGTCGAAGAGGGCTGTCAGGAGGTGCACTTGCATTCTCCTATGTTGCTTGTTTTAGAACACATCGAGTAAAAAAAAAAAATTTTAATACGTCCCAAAAAATAATCGATAAACATAAGGACAAAGTACGTATATTTCATTTTTATTAATTAATAGGGATCTCGAATTATAATCGATCTACACAATAAATCGATAATATGGACGTACAGGCGCAAAACAGACAAGCAACCCGTAAACAGAGGACAACAGAATCGTGAAATTCGTCGCTGACATCCCCGACCTGCCATGTATATTGGTTTTCAACGCGACAACAAATCTCGGAATCTTCACAGAGTTCAATTCAAAAGCCGCTATACATTAAACGGTTAATACCGGGCGACGCGCGCGCTTTAATAAAACGAACGTGCGCGGGCAGATGTCGCTTGACGACATACGGTAATGCGGCCCTACCCGACTGCGAGCCAGGGAAGAGTTACGATCGTAATAAAACTCTACGAATGTCCTTCGCGAGATATCGGCTTCCTTTGAAATCTGACGATATCTAAAGATTTATGCCCTCCATAGCCCGCAATCTAAATACAATAAAATATATAGCTCTTACTTTTGTTGCTCGACTCGCCGAAGCTATTTGTGCGTATGAAAGTTTTCATTGTTTTTATCTCCAGATTATAAACGAAGTTACTAAATACGACGCCCGTCCGTTTATGTTAGGATTGTACGGTCTCTATGAAAATGGGGCGTGATACAGACTAATACGCAATAAACTTGTACGTATTTACATCGATGTCAAATTATTATATTTATTTATTATGTGATTTCACAGATTTTGTATAATATAAACGAAATGTATAAACATTAATTTTTTCTGTCCGATTATTTGTAGAACAACTACAGGAGTACAACTGTTTAGCTTTTGAAAGTTTTGCGAATTCTACCAACATAATAATACACGTAAAATATTAACTAAAATAAACAAAACCTGCAAATCGTTTATAATATGTTGTATATAAATTTGATATGCCTAAAATTATATTTTGTATCAAAGATGTAATTTGAATCTGTCTCAGCGTGTACACAACCGAAATGAGAATGTTTTAATATTGAGAGATTAAAATATAAAAAATTCTAATAAGAGCTAAACAATTGAACACCAGCAAAATATATATATATATATTAATTGATTAATGTTATTGATAATTATTTTATGTACATTTACTCTTTACGGTAATAGACTAAAATGGGTTGAGTGCATACATGCAAGAGAGAAGATTTATACACCCTATCAGACCTCTGTCAGTCGGTTCATGACCGCACAAAACATGTCTTCGGGTGGATGGGTCATAGGCTCACGGCACCTCTAGTACTCATGAGGTTATTTTACATGTTGTATTATATTTTGGTAGAACGTATCATTTTATTTATTAGTAATATGGTCGACATGAATTCTAATGTTTTAATATAATTGTAAAATAATAGTAAATTATTCTTCTTACTATTTCCACGTGTTTTAAATATAATAACTAGACAATCTAGTTGGCTCGGGTCTTTGATATACTATGGAAATAGGATATCCTTCCACGAGAAAAGGTGGTCATGTTAATTTCCATCAATAAATATTTTGGATACATAATATTTATTTAATATTATGTAATAACACTACACTACACCAAATAACACGAATAACAAAGCAATATTAAGAACTTTTATTACCTCGGTTTCCTAGAAATGGCACCTACATAGATAAATTGAAAAACGAAATTGTATGAAAGTACGTTTACATCGAAATCGTCAAGCTCTTGGGAAACGATCTTGGAAGAACGTGCTGATGGTATTGACAGGGGAACGATGACGGAAATCAACGACAGGAATGAGGTTGAATACCTCTCGATAGAATTCGCAATAGAGCATGCAGATGCTATATCTCCTCTCGCGAGGTCAGCAGTCGAGTCAGTTAGCTGGATATTACAGGGTTGTCGACGATTTGACATATTCCATGTTGGATGAGGTCTTGAGACAAAACTCGATATTGGGGTGCACCGACCCAGAGGTGACAACAGAACTCACATGAGGTCGGATCTGTGCCTTAAAAGCAGGAGGCGATGATTTAGCAAAGTACTGTCGCATTCTATTGCACTCCGAGCTTTTAGAAGCTGGCTTCACTTTGCCCTCAGATGATCGCGAAACTGAATACTGCTCGTTACGACGACACCAAGGTTCCCAATACTTGGTGTGGCATTAAGGAGAGTGCTTTCAAAGAAAGGAAAACGGTCGAAAGGTTTTGTAACGGTAAACGAAAGTGGTGTCTTTGGGGTTAAATTTAATGAGTTTAAGTTTATCCATTCAGAATTTGTTTTAAGTCTGTCTCGATTTCACATACAATTTAATTTCGACATTCATTGGTACGGTTTTGAGAAATATGAGTTAAAATGTGCCCACAATACTGTCATTAAAATAGCAATGAACGTTACCGATTTTTACAAGCTTTCATTTAGTTTTATAAATAAAAGCTTGTTACATTATGAGCAAGAGGAAAAAAAGGTGCTAAATGTACTTAATTATACCATCAAAGTAAACACTTTTATTTATAAAATTGGTACTGTGACAAAAATGGGAAGATTTAATAATTAAGGTGTAAAGTTTAGTGTTAAAAATGTATAATTATATACGATATTATTTTGTCGTAGACTAAGAAGCTTAATCATCGTTAAAGGTTACAACGAACTTATAAAGTGTTATATTTCTTATTAGAGTTAATTTATTTTAACTTTTAGTTCATTTTATTAACAAATTATAAAATATGTTTTAAGAAAGGTTTTTTCCTTTAATTTTTGGTATATCATTTTACGATAAACAGCTATACATAGGCTTGAAGGACATTCACTCAGATCTGGGATTTGAGCATATCACGTCAATCGCGACCTTAATGCTTTGTCTCGTAAGAATATTGTCAATCCATTTACATAATTTCTCAGGAAAGCCGTAGAGGAAACTTCAAGAGCTCTTTATGCTAGACCCTGTGGAAAACCTTTATTACATCCAAACTAAAAGCCTCCACCCAACGATGGGTCAATGAAGTGAGAATGTAACCAACTTAGTGGCTACAAACCATGCTGGTGGTCATTAATCAATCGGTATTCTTCCAAATAATCTACAAGCTGGCGGTTGATAATGTATTCTATTATTTTACTTAACAAGGAGGTAAATGAAATAGGTCTCTAATTCGGACTGATCTGAGCATTTTTTCTTAATACTAGGATACACTGAAGCGGTCTTATAAGAATCCGAATCAATGCCAAATGAGTATGAATAACGAAACAGTCGCTTTAAAACCAGTACTAACTCAGGAGCGCATAGTTTAAGAACGATGGGTAGTATGCCATTAGAACCGCTAGACTTATAGATATTAAGGAAAAAAAAGTGCTCAACGCACTGATATTTGTGAAAAGTGGATAATACTGAATAGCGTTTCTATATTAGGTAGTGGGCTGTGATTCTATGCCGCCATCGTTAGTGTCGAGTTTGACGTGAAAAGAGTACCTAATCCATCAGCTTTACTTTTTGTACTATAGGCCAGCAATACATTCTCTATTCGCCAGGTGGAAACAACGCTTGTCAAAATTATCTTGAAGCTTTGGCAAGAGACCAAAATGTGGAGATCGTGATGGGTAGCGCGTCTATCTCTCGCCAATTCGGCCAATAGGTTTGGACTTAGACAAGCCTCGCCTTCTTATAAATCCTATAGTTAGAGATGTACTTCTTAAGTAGATCGGCGTTTGATCCAGCTATTGAACAATTTGCTCAGGCTTGATAGAATTCTTTTACGGCGAGATGCCACTTTGCAAATTTTAAACTGGAATCGATGTATTACCAGTCGGTACCATAGACTTTGGAATATATAAATCCATGGTCTTATAACACCCTTTGGCATCAGAGGGATGTTAGGATCCTCCGAGTTGAAGCACATCCGCCTCCATGGATAGGACGCATCATTGTTACATAAAGTAACGTGAACTAAACAGTGATAATAACGGTGAGCCAATGCGATATATAATCTTAAAAAGATCTACAAAAATTCCGGATAGATTGTGTCTATATGTTTCATGGATGATCTACAACATGCTTTTGTCATTGAAATAACACCCAGTTATCGACAGCGGAAAAACGACTTACTCCCATTAAAAAAAACAAGAAAAGTTGTATATGCTTGATAAAAATAAAATATATTTCTTCTAGTTAGGAAATTAAAATACACGGAATACCACAATAACTACAAATATGTTCAAATTAAAATAATTACCTTAAGTAATAAAATTTACATCCATCTAAGGAAGCCCAGAAAAAGTAAAGAAGTATTTTAAATAAAAATATTATTTAACGAGAACTGTGTTTACTCTGTATTAAAACAAGCAAATATTTACGTTTAGTTCGTTTCCTCTGGTAATACAAACGTTCAAATGCCAGAACTGCTTACCGTTTTGGCTACGTTTCTAAAGTTCCTGAGAACTGAGACACAAAGCATTTGTAAAACAGTAAATTCAAACTTTTAACACAATGTAAATTATATTTTCATATACGGAATATTAAAACCGAGTCAAATCCTTTTCAAATTCTAGTATTTTCTTTTATTTTTATCTATTATCTTTGATAAACATTATTACTGAAGCTTGAATAAAAATCAATTATTGACGAAATAAAACGCTTTTATTTTATTATAGTTACTACCGAAATATATTTCTAGGTCGCAGAACACACAGCAACTATTAAAATTACTAACTTGGAACTCGGCTGATTTACATAAATTGTTCATAATGAAATCTGTACTGAATCCTTGTTAACTTAGTTGTACTTTTGTTAAATAACAGACTACTAACTCCAAACTAATTTTATAAGTATTTTATCAAATATATGACATTTGTAAATTTGGTTAAATGAATACGTTTTGTCGTCTATTATAAAAGTTAACAATAGAAATGTTCATTATTAGATAATTTCTATTCATACAGTTAATTAGTAATAGTTAACTACCTGCATTTAGGGTCCCATAGACAACAAGGAACGCTCATAGTTTCTTGTATAACTCATGTAATGTCTGTTTTCCTTTAATAGCTTTTAGGCTTATATTATATCTTCTCTTATTAATTAGTTTTATGTGTCTATTAACTTAATATGTTATTTCTATATACTTGTATCTTATCATTTTGACCAATGAGCGTATTTCCTATAAAAATCAACTAGATAGTGGTAGGAAGTACAAATATTTTGATATCCCTATTCAAAGTAGCGTTAAACGTACCATTTATTACAAAATAAATGAAAATGTTTTGAACATGCGAATTAAAATTGAGCGTTCGCTTATTATTTATACTATGTATCCGCTCGCGGCTTCGTTCGCGTGGTAATAGAATGTGTTCCTTCATCTTTTGTACTGATCGATTTTGTTGTGAATCTCAATCACGTTTCCGCTTTCAACTCTGATCTCGGTACTGTTCCTGATTGCGATTCCTGTTACGTTCTTGATTCTAATTTCTGCCTACACTCGATTTTGACCCCGGTTTCGTTCTCCATTTCTCCACGTTTGTAAATAAGTCAAGCGAGTGGTCTGAAGGCCGAGTAAAGGTTTTAGTTTTTTTCCTTTTAACTCTGTTGTTCGTTCGTATTGCGACATCCAAAGACCTTCGAATCTAGTAATTATTATTTCCCTTGTAATGTCTCAGACTAAATATTTAAATGAGGATAAGTTTTTTTTTGACATCCAATTGAAATAATATAAATCTTATATTCTGTTCAAATCCAAGCTTTATCTATCTGTGAAAACGCATTAAAATCCGTTCAGTAACTTATATTGTCTTCCACTTTGCAGTGCATTCGAATTTCCACAATCAGAAAGCCTTTCATTGTCATCAGATAGGGAGTGACTTACGTGCTATCAATATGACCAATAGTACAATAATAATACATTGTAACATAACAAAAGTACGAAAGATGGCGCAGGATGGGAAAAATGCCTACCTACTAGAAGAAAATGTGCCGATTAGAATTGGATTGAATAATATTGTGTGAGTAATTATTCCACGACATTTATCATTTTCGATTCCGATATTTTTATTATTACCATTCACAATACTTTCCTCAATTATTAAATATATAATATATATTATAAAAATTCAAATGTATATTCAAATATTTGTAACACATTTAAGACAAATTGTTAGTAATGACTAACCTCTTTACTGTTTTTATTACCTGAAACAGGCAAACCACAACATGCAAGCCATCGTTTTTAATTGCGGAAAAAATGGCTTGTACTTTACAAATTTTTGTTTCGCTCTAGTTACATAGCTTTACACCAATTCCATTTCATAATGTTTATTTAATATTAGTTTACAGAAAAATCAAACTGTGTACACTGCTTACCAGTGCTGTTTCTGGTAGTCTTTTTTTGAATCTTCACAGGAAAAAGACTCATAGAAGTCCATGTTCAAGCATGTTAAAAGTTTTGCTCTGCTCAAATACATTACTTTTTGATGTTATTAGTATTGATGGGTTTTTTTTTGTAATCTATTTTAAGGACCAATATATTCCAAATATATAAAAACTCCAAATTTTAAAATATCTGTCTACCCTAAAATATTTTCCAATTGTTGAAAATGGGAACTGACCAAAATTTCATGTTCATCTACATATTTTATTGTATTGCTATTAACTAGTGTAGATAATTTTGAATGATTTGTCGTCGATTTGCTTTTCATTTTGTTCATTTACAAGCCCACTATTTGGCTGTCTCCTATAATTTCCCTGGTTATGGATTATACTTCATCTTCAAGCAAGTTTTCCAACCAAGATTCGAATAAGGTACTTGTCATTTCGGGACAAAATGCTTTTCTGCTAGACCAGTTAGACCATATATATTAATGCATGATAGATAAGAAATCATATTTTCTACTTATCTTTGTTGCTGTACTAATTATAACTGATGAGTTCCAATATTGCTAGAGTTGCCATTCCAGAAAAGATAAATCTGTATTCCTCTTTCTTCAAATTTTTTAGTCTATGAAAATGAAAGTATATATAGAAATCACAAACATTTAAAAGTTTTATTAGAAAAGACAATAAGTTACGCAGGCTTAAATAGGTGCAGGAGTACAACTTCAGCATAAACAATTAAACGAACTTGTCGCAAGACACTATTACTAATAATAACAGTTAACAATTCACTTTATTTCTCCAAATTATTCACCTTTCAATATCCCTATCATGTTATTTATATATAGGGTATTTAATAATAGTAATAGAGATATTTAAAATATCTATGAAAAACACTTTTACTTCTTTAACTCTCTCCATCAATCCATATATGTGTACGCAGTCATGGTTTTGCTTCTTTTGAATACCAAGAGACCTTCGTCTTGCCGACATTTGCGTTGGTAGCTTTTTTCTTGATAGAATCGTTTATTTTAGTTACCGTCTTCTGCAACCCATAAGTCAAGAAAGCAAAACTTACCTGAATATTGATTATAAAACTATGCTATATCATTTGCCAAAATCTGGGTTTAGGAAAAGCTCGAGTGCCATACAATATTACTGAAAGACTTCCTTATTTGAGATTATCGCGTTAAAACGAAACAAATTCGAGCCATTTCTGAAACGAATTGATGATTGGCCACGAGTGTTGAAAATGCACCACATATAACAATAACGTGCGAAAACGATCATGACCAAAATACGAATAAGCTCCATATAGTGTTTCGCTTAAGGCGAAACAAGACGTGTGTGTATACAGTAGGATTGAAAACCCTATTGTCCATTATGAGCTTTTACCGCCGGTGTAAATTAACGACTTTGCCTTTAATTACCAAGACTATTCAGATCAAGCTAGAAATTGACACAATATGCATTGATGAATAGAAATAGGATTTTTTACTACAGAAACCCCAAGCCACATACATCTTTAACCACTCACTAAGACAAGAGTGTGTTGACTACGATCTGTATGTGTTTCAACATTATATCCCTGACTTTATTCTTTCTCACCCACTTTATTCACTTCAGAATTCTCTAGGTAGCGTAAGTAGTAACATCTAAACAATACTGCCAAAACTACTTCTTGCTATTATCTGCAAAACCCTAAAATTGCTACAGCATTAGAATCATGACACTATCTACTTTGTATGAAAAGTTATCAATGAAATGGTACGCCTATATAATTATATAGTTATGTATTACAAAAAATTTATTTGGTTTGTAGATAATGCGCGAAAAGACTTTCTTTCACTAAATATGAACATCCGTACACAAATACATATGAGCAGACAGTCGGGTTTGACATCCGACTCCAGTCATATGAACGCGTCCGTCGAGCGCTGGCGCTGGAACTGCCTGCGCCTCCGCCAGACTGTAATCAAGTATGCCTAAGGGAAGCCTTTGATTAAACAGGTTGCGGTCGGCCGCAACGGCGCGAGCGCCGCCGATAAGAAGGAGGGTAAAAGGTCGCTAATCCTTAGTCCTGGACCCGATCGGCGGACTTAGTCTCGGGTTTCGGGTCTTTGGATAAAGTTTTCTTTCGCGTCTTCTAGTTTAGGGTATCGCTTGTGATTTCGAATTTAAATCACGTAGGCTTTTTATTGTAACCATCGGAAGATGAGAGTGAATATTGGAAGAATAGTATACTTAATTCTTTCCATTTTTATTGAATATCTCATGTATTCATTGTTACGTCACAATCTTATATTTATTTTCCTAGAGATACAAATTACTTCATCAACATGGAAATAGGTAATTCTTGTAAAATAATTAGAAACCGACATGTATACAATTTCAGGTAGCTTTTGCAAGTCATAAAAAAAAGGAAAGAGTCCTTTTTCTTTTTGAGATGGAGAACCCGCAGATAAGATCACTTCGTTGTCCGTCTGTTCATCTGCCAAGACTCTTTTCTCAGGGATGCGTGGAGAGTCATGCCTTATATGTTGAAACTCGCAAGTAAATCAAAACTTAAGGTGCTTTCCATTGACCTAGAGTCATGAAATTTGGCAAGAAGAAAAGTCTCACAGCACGAGGAAAGGAAAAAATTGAAAATCATTAAATTTTAGTTAATACATTTAGAAAAATATTTTTGTGACCATAACCCCTCAAGAGGGATGAAAAAAACGACTTTCGCAATTTGTTTTATATACTTCAGTGTGGGGCAAAATGGTTTCAAAATCTGCATTTAAAAATTTATTTTATTGGATTAATTGAACTATGGATCGTGATGTGGACAAATATAGAGAGAACATTGTTTATCTTCCTGTAATGAAGTCTTAAGGATATCAATAAAATAGAATATTTCTAATGAAATTGAAAAATGTTTTTAAAATAAGTAATAATTTCAAGATGGGCCCAATGTCTCGCTAGTGTCGGTATCGATAACGGACAAAAATCATCGAAACTCTTGATGGATTAAATATCTACATATCTAAATAAATTTGTACGGAATACTCAGGATGTGAATCCTATTTAATAAGGGACATAAGGTACCTTAAAAGAAAATAGGGTACCTTAGAATAGGGTAGGGTACCAATAGAATAGGGTACCTTAAAAGAAAAAAACGGAAACCTAATAGAATTACAGTCTAGGAAGACCTTTTTCTTAGGAACGCGTCAAGGTATCAATCAAACTGAAATGAATATCAAATACTCAGGTCTGTAATATTTAAGATCAGTGAAGAAATCAAACTCTAAGTCAACTCAATCAAAAAATGGCCGTTTATACTGCATATTTTGACGCTTACATAAGAATCAAAACCTATTGAGTACTATTTCCCGTTGACCTAGAATCATAAGATTTGGCATAAAGCAATGTCGTGTGGCACAAATAAAGGTTGAAATACGGAAATTGTAAATTTGTAGTTACATCACAAAAAAAATGTATACTATAATTGGAGAGATTTATAGTATAATCGGAAAAAACGGGAAAAATTCTCGATGCTCCATATCCGTGACGATATATAACCTTATACGGAACCCTCAGTGCGTGAGTCCGACTTGCACTTGGCCAGTTTTTCTTATTTCTAGTCTTTTAAATAAATGTACATTATATTTTATCCTAATTTAGTGCAAACATTCTGATTTTAAAATAATACGACCTTTTAATAAAGAAAAACTTTTTATTTGTTTCTTTCCTTTCATTCATTTGACGCTCACTCATAAGGCCTCCCCATTTTATTATAATGGAATAAATAAAAAGTCAAATTAATATTCCTGCTTGGCATTAAAGGGATAATAATTTAAACATTTAATAATGGAAACGGACACAAAGTTTGTCCACTAATTATTACACCACATTAATTTAAATCCTACTCGGGTCTTCAGGCATTGTTATAATAAATGTAAATATTTAGTAGTTACGACAAGTAACAATGCAAATTTTTGCTTAAACTAATAATTAAAATATTGAATTATAAATTATTAAGCATAGTATACCTATGCATGTTACAATACTCAATTTATTTCTCTCTGTCTATCCGTTTATATCCTTTGGATTTATCCGATTTACAAATCTTTTTAAATTTATATCTACATTATCTGGCCAGATTATAAGGATAGAATAAAGTAACGTATGAAATAAGTAGTGACGATAAAAGTGAATCAAAACGGTTAATCGGAAAAAAACGTTTTAGGGCGCTTAAATGATTACACTGAGTGAACTATAAGAGATATATCGAATTGCTGTACTACATAATTCTAGATCTCAAAAAAGATCTACAAAAAGTCCTGACAGCAGACGCAGATCTTCTAAGAATGCCCACAAAAACATTTTTGTCTTCAAAAAACACCCACCAGTTGACGGAGACGGAGCGGCGGAATAATGTTAATCCTTCACGATTTTTTTTTATAAAGACATTAATAATTGTTCTTGTCTAAAATCAAACTCAGCATTGGCAAATTTCCAAGTTATACCGTAATTCTTTTATGGAAATCAAAGACTGATATTTTTAGAGAATTGATATCCTTCGCTAACCTGATTTTCTTGTTATTACGATTTTTCAGAGCTAATAACTAAATTCCAAGACCGGTTGGGCGAAAATCATTTTCGACATTAATCTCGAAGATTTATGTCTTATTTCTCGAACCCACTATTACCAGCTGATTGAGAAATAGTGGAAGAATTACAGCGCTATTAGAAGCGAATGGGAGTGTGGATATTTATAGAACGAAAGAAAGCCTATTTTTCTTTAATGGGTCCGTTAAATAACAATAGATTTTAACATAGTTCATGTCAATTAGTTCTTACGTTGATTTTATTCAGTAAATTATATTTTAATATTTTCCATTTATCTGTATCAAATAAAATTGCAATTAAAAAGTATTTTTAAACATATTTAATCTTTTAATCAAGTTATTATGTATTTATGGATTTAAAACGTAACAAAATAATATGTTTCGTCTAAAAAATAAAATAGATATTTCGATTTTTATTTGTTATCAAAGGTTACGCTCTTCTATGAACTAACGTAGACATCTTGCTTTAAACAATTATATGATATCTACATTGAAAACAATATTGGCCCTTTGTTCGACCGCGTCAACATTACTATTAAATTTTTCTTTTAATAATCATGTCATAAATAATTATGATGTGTACTTTTCGAAGCATTATCAATCAAATATAAATAATATTCAAACTTTAAGTTTTCTAGTATTAACAGCGAGCGAAATTTTCCAATACCGAACGCATAAACGGGCAGACCAGTCCTACTATTTTTGATGTTACATTGAAATATTATAGCTAAATATTATTAAAACAAAATTTAAATGTAAAACCGTCTATTTAAATTTCATAAGTTAAATCAAGTTTAAAAATGATTGGTCGTAAATTAAGCCCGTCACAGACCTAACTTCGAAACAAAATATGGTTAGGCACAACGAGATATATTTTATAGAAATCTTTAAGTGATTATAATATGTATTTCCATTACGTCACCAACCTATATCGCAACATGTCTGGCAAAATGTATATTTATATATATTACAGCTATAACGGTCTTCAGATGCACCACTCGTTTACCTAAACGCGCGTACATTTTAAATGAACCCGTTTCATAACAAACAAACGCGTTCACGCACCTACTTTGTGTGCACAAACAAGCTTTGCGTACGTATGCACATTCATTCTCACAAAATAATGCTAGCGATATTTCTTTGAAAACCCGGCTTTTGGTTATGTTATGAAGGGAAATGATAAATGTGAAAATATTAATGTCAAATAACAGTATATTAGTATGGTTTAAAACAATATCTAACGACCAAAGATGAAACAGTTATGTCGAGAAATTAGCATTGAAAATGCCTTTTAGATTGTTTTAGTAGGATACCCGTTGTTAATAAAAAGAAAGTGCGGGCCTGTCCTAAATTATTATGATAGAGGAATAAAATGTTAATTTTATCAAAAGGGTTACAACACTGTAAATTATAATACGTAAATATACAAAATATTTGAAAATGTTAACAACTCTTTAAAATAAAAATAAAACTTTTTGACCTTCTTCTTTGGACATTTTTTCAAATAAAACCAAACTTATAAAACATTCTTTGAAAATAATAACAATTTTCAAAGTCACGTTTACTGTAGTACGACTTGCGTCGAATGTGAACGGGAGTATTGACATAGATATAATGAATAATAGAAACGTAAAATTTTACAGATCAATAGATTCATTTGAAATCATTAAAAAATATATTATTTTACAAATTATGAACAACTTATATTAAATTAATATGCTATTATGCTATATTAATAAACTGAGCTGCGCAAAAGTTATATCATTATATAAAAATTCAACATAATTCTTCATCATAGTTTATTTACATTTAATTATAATATATACGTATCATTTTGTTGAACTACTTATTGCCATTTTATAGGTAGTGACATAATCCTATTTATTGCTGTAGAAATACATGGAACTTCTGATCAAAATACTGCGATAAGCAGTTTGAAGTCCCTTTAGTGTTGTTAACCTAACTTACCTACAAAATTCTGAAGGGACCGAAACAGGTTGTGTGGTCTGGCGTTATCATGGTGAAAACCACACCTTTCTTTTGATCAATTCCGACCACTTTTTCTCTACTTGCTTGAATCTAATCAGTTGTTGGCAGTAGAGATCCGAATTGATAGTTTTCTTGGCGGTAAAACAGAATAATGCCCATCCAATGCCAGTGTACACATAGCATCAACTTATTGCGAAATAATTCGGGTTTCGCTAGTCTGTGCAGCTTGCTTGTCTTTTGCTCATGATCTTTTGGCACGTTCTTGTCGTAGATAATCTTTTTTCATCACCAGTGATCAACCTTTTCAAAAACGGTTTGATTTCATTACGTTTCAATAGAAAATTTCAAATAAGTACACGATTTTTTAGTGCTAGTGCTGGATCTGAGGATTCAGCCTGTATATCCAGCTTTTCAAATGGGTCGAAATTGTTTGTGGTCAATTCTCAGCTCTTTAGCTGTTGTTATTAAATATACTGATCTTGGTCTATTTTTTCGAAAATAATGGATTTTATCCGTAATAGGTCGACCAGAGCGAGGTTCATTATTGACATAAAAATTTCCGTACTGAAAACGCTTGAACCAGTTTGTGTTTCTCTTGCAACACTCGTACTGGGTTCATAAAGGTCACAAATTGTTTTCGTGGCTTATGTCCCATTTTTCTCTTTTGTAATAAAACTTCAAAATGTATCGAATGTCTTAGTTAGATATACTCATTTGGTGGACAAGAAAAAACAATAGAAAAATGCCAAAACCGTTTTACTTTGATTTTCGGTTTTAGATGTCATCTATTAAATAGTATCAAAACTATCCAAATACAAACAGCACAACCAAAGAGATTATATTGCAATTTTTAATTATAGAATATGAAAAAATTTTTCTCCGACCTAATATATATTAAATTGTGATAGAGCCATGCTATGGTTAACTTGCCTACAGCACGAAAATGGTTCGGCTCAGCCGGTGAAATACTACACCTTACGGAATATAGACGCAAAGCAATAGCCTCCAATCGTCCAGCGAATGTGAGTTCCGGTGGCCTACTCTCCCTTCATCGCTGCAACTTCCGAACCATCACACTCCCCTTTCCTTACCATCAATCCATTCCCCATTATCGGTATTTAACCCAAGATGCCGGCAACGCACTATTGTATCTTCTGAGGTTGGAAGTGCTCAGCAGAGGTACCATAGTTACCATTTCTCACAGCTGGCATGCTCGTGCTCCTGTTGGTCTGTTATAAAAATGAAAAAACAAATACCTAGTTCATAAACATTGTTTTATATTAGGCCTTTGCTGTCCCTCTTTGTACGTCTATTTGTCCGTCTGTCTGTCTATCTGTCTTTTGTGTATCAGCAAATTGTATTTCATGAACTGTAATAGATAGACAGTTGAAACTTTCACAAAGTATATATTTCTATTGCCACTAAAACAAGAAATATTAAAAATAAAATATTATTAAAATTACAAGGGGTCCTATACCCGAAAGGTGTTTATTTTTGGTCACTTTTAATAATAGGAATAGAAAAATTGTTCACACTGTATGTACTATTAAATCGCAATAACGATAAAGAGTAAAAAAATTAAAGGAGGGCCCCCATAAGAAACAGCATTTTGTCGCAATTTTATCGCAATTAACGCAAATTAGAGACTGGCATAATCCCCACAAATGGAGAGCATTATCCTTATATTCAAGATAGGACAAAAGAAGACATAGGAAATTATAGACCTATAAGCCTAGTATCAAACATCTATAAGATATTCTCCAAAGTCATCCTAGGAAAAATAAGTAAATAACTCGATGAAAATCAACCACTCACACAACCGGTTTAGACAAAAATTCTCCACCTTAGATCGTATGGACAGTATAACAAATATTTGAAAATACAAAGAGTACAAGAAAAATCTGTACATGGCATTTATTGACTACTCTAAGGTCTATGACAGTATAAACCGCAGAGCTATATGGGAAAATCTGGAAGAGCAAAGAATAGCTTCAAAATATATCGAAACTATAAAAACATCTACTCAATAATACAACTAGAATGGCTGGGGAAGTAAACCAAAATCGAGAGTGAAGTAAGACAGGGCCCCTTTTCTCCGAAGTTTTCTCGGCCGTACTGGAAAGCATCTTTCGCAAAATGGACTGGAATAGATTTGCGCCAATGTGAACGAGATAAAACTGAACCATCTTAGATTCGCAGACGACATAGTTTTGTTTGAAGAAAATCCAAAACACCTAGAAAAATGATGATATCACAAGAATGAAATCATGAAGGCAGACTTATTTATGAACAAGGGAAAAACAAATCTGTTTACAAACTCTGACCCAATAGAGATAAGAATAGACAACCATCCATTTGAATATGTCAAAGAATACAGTTACCTAGGTCAGACAATCTCTCAAAATGAAGTGACTACCAAGTTAACAATAGAATTATAAATGGATGGAAGAGGTACTGGTCGTTGAAAAGAAGTCTTAAAATCCAGAGAAAATTTATCAATAAAAACGAAAGTCTTTAACACCTGCACCCTGCTATCACATACGGATGCGAAACATGGTCTCTCACTAAACACCACAGGGATAAGTTGGAACGATGTCAAAGAGCCATGGATAGCAGCATTATGGGAATAAAAGATAGACAAAGTCCGAAGTACATTAATAAGAGAAAAACTGGGGTTATAGATATAATTTCCAATTGACCAACAAATGTAGAGATCGACTGTGCTAATGATCCGGGATCCACAGGAAATGGAGTAAGATCGTCTCAGATTGGTACCCAGAGATGGCAGACGTAGCAGAGGACATAAATGACGAGGTGGGAGGATGACCTAAAACTGACGGCAAAACACCACTGGAGAAAGGTGGCACGTGACAGGACCCAATGGAAAATGTTGGAGGCCTCATGCCAAGAGACACGCTGAATTGAGATATTGTCTAACCAGACAAACATTAACTTACTACAACTCATTGTTTATAATTCTAGCAGTTCAGAACAAAGGCTATTATTATTATTACCGCAATCTTAGAGACTAAACTTTACACTCCCAATTCTTGGACCACAATCTGGTATCATGGACCTGATCTCATAATGGAGCTAGAAGGTAGACACAGGAACTCCATATCGAACTATAATATCTTAAATAATATATCTATATATCTTAGTATGTCTATATATCGAAGTAATATATCTTACCCATGTTAGAGCTTATTGGAATTACCTTAAAGAGTACTTTGCCGGAAGGGATTTTCAGGATTTGATGTTGGAGCCAGAAGATACACTGGAATTCCATAAAAGGAACTGTTTCAGTTTATTGAAATTTTCTTGAGATGAACTTTGACTATGATTGGCTTTCAAGGTCTAAAGATGGATCTGAAAGTTTGGCATTGAAACACTATATCAAATCAGCGTATTCTAACCGTCTTTCGGTTTGTTGGAATTGTCTTGTGATATTAATGTCAATCGATTTTCTGGGTGCTAACGAGGAGTTAGAAGGTTGGCAATGGAAATCCATAACGGAAAAACGCATTCTAGACATGTATAGATTTGTTTTAATTGTCTTGAAATGTGCCCAGTCTTAAATGGTTTCCAGAATTTAATAATAGATTCAGGAGCTGGAGTTCCATAACTGAAAAACGAATCTTAATCATAAATGAGGTTTCTGAAATTTGCGCAATTCACCTTGTCCTCTGGGCACTCTAGTTGTTGGTGGTTTGGAGTCATTATGAATGATAAAATCCTGTGCTCCCACCCAAATCAAGGCGGAAAGTATGCTGAGGGCTAAATGTTATAAGGGTAATTAAAATGTCATGTAATAATCTTCAGCTCAGGGTACCGGGCGTAAGCTTGTTGTAAGCAACTTTTCCCTTCAATAACCTATTGTGAAGGGTTGACCAACCCTCATAATTACATAAAATTCTCAATAGAGCCAAATAGAACCAAAAGTGGCTCAATTTTTATAACATTCCATTTAAAAGTAAAAAATAAATCGTTTATTTAAAAAAAACTTATAAATCTGTAGATATTGTACTAAAAAGCAAAAATATAATTAAAAATCTATTCTCTCTGTACATCCCTAAAAAGTCTGACAGTAAACCATGTTTGAAGTAAAGTATAATATTTGAACGTAAAGCGGGCGCTTAAGAAACAAAATTGTTGATTTACGTATTTTGAAGGAAAAGCGATCGTCGCTTTGGCACTCAAATATTATACTTTAATAAAAACATGATGTACTACATTTAGGATTTTTCAGGTACAGAGAAAACAAGTTTGATGACTATTTTTCCTTTCTAGTACAATACATATTTATAAAAATGTATTTTGTTTAAGTTTTTGGACAATTACTGATGGTTCTTTTATTTTATTCCTTTTGTTATTGAACTCATTTTCAATGTATTCGAGGTCGTGCGGAGCACTGAGATCGATGGGCTCTATAAATGTAATGCAGACCAAATTGGGTACACATTTACGTTAAAGGCCAAATCTCAGCACACAAAATCGAAGAGCTTGCATGAAACTATAGACGAATGTCAGCAAGCAAAATAGGTATACAGCCATGTAGGTCTGTGCTATGTTAAATGAAAATAAAAATTTGTCGCAGAGGTTTAGACCCTGAAATTATATTAATTGAACAATGATACATATATATATATATATATATATATATATATATATATATATATATATATATATATAAATTATAAGCCAATGATTAAATAATGATGTCAAAACGAACAAAATTTGAATTCATTGCAAATTTCCTCCTACTAACGCTGTGCGTTTAATCCATCAAAGTCGTACATCTAAAATGTTTTACGATGATGTGAGTCGGATATTTTGATGCGATTTCATCATTTTTACATCAGTATATGTTCTCTAGAACTACGTATATCTAAGTTTCTTGACATAATTCTTCTCGTATCATAATATAATTACAGTACATTAAAATTCAGCGATTATTCACTTAATGTACGAAAGTAACAAAATATTTATATAAATTTAAATGGGTGTCAAAAGATTGATTTCAATCTTATTTTATATATAAACATTACACAGTCTGGACGTATCTTAATGATGACAAAAATCTAGGTTTCTTCTAATAATGCTCCATAATAACCTTTTACGCAGCTGGAATGACTAAAAAATTCACAAATCTCTTGTCTTACTGACATCTGGGTACATTGAAAACGAATTTACTAACACAAGGATAAAATATGCGGAATAATAACAAAAGAAATCATAAACTTTTCTAAATTTTAAAACAAAATGACTTTTTAATAATGTCAAAAAAATGTTTATATGTTAAAATTATCGTTGTTAGTGATTATAAATTAATATCAGTGGTCCTGTTCACGTTCCATGTAATTTCAAAAATATTTATTAGTTTCGAATAATAAAACCATATTGATTCACTCTTCAATATGAAAATAAGGAACTTCAAATAATAAATATCTAAATAGGTTTAAAATCACGCCTAAAATTGCATTTTAAAGATTTTGCCATTTCCTTACAAAAATATAAGGTTTCTATTTTTTTTGACTTATGTAATACTTGTCCATACGTAACTTTGGACACCTAAATCATTCATCTAGACTTAGAGCTCATAGCGAATTCGCATTTTTGAAAATAGATCTCTGTGGCGATCAAAAATATTTTCAATGTTAAAATATTATTATTTCAATAATATTTGGGTGACTGTGGTATTTGCTATATGCCACGCAATGAACTAAGGCTAAAGTAATTCACTATTATAATTCATTCAATAACATTGCGGTGTCTGTCAAAACTATTTTTCGACTTGGAGATCGACGTTCTAAATATTAAGCTTTAAAATGTTAATTTTTACTATTATTATTCATAACTCC
>BGZK01003560.1:0-23059 GCA_005406025.1 Eumeta japonica
AGTAGTCGTAACATTGAACTATCGCCTTGATGTCCACGGATTTTATGTTTAAATACTGAAAGCATTCCCGGAAATGTTGGGTTAAAAGATCAACTAGCCGCTTTAAAATGGGTAAAATACAACATACAAGCCTCGGAGGGAATCCGGATGATATAACATTATTGGGATACAGCGCAGGCTCTTTCCGCTGAAGTGTTGATGTTGTCGCCGGCTGCTGAAGGTTTATTTCATAGAGTGATACTAGAGAGTGGTTCTGCAAAGAGCACGTGGCTGGATCTCAACGGACCAGAGTCCGCTAAAATTGTTGCTTCGGCAAACGGTGCTAGTAACACTGAAAACATAACAAAATTAGAAGAGTTTTACCTCAGTTTATCTTATCCCGAACTTCAGCGTTATCGCAAGTTTCCGGTATTTCAGCGGCGTTTTACCTTGTCTAGAAAATGATCAAGAAAACAGTATAGTTACCAAATCACCTCACGATGTTCTGCTAAGTGGAAATTATTCCAAACTTCTATTAATAACTGGGTACACAAATGGTGAAGGATTACTTTATTATGACAACAGAGAGCAAATAATGTCACAAATGAATGAAAACTTTAGCACAGTTGTGCCTCCAAATTTTTCTATGTATGTGGCTATTGATGAAGCAGAAGCAGTAGAAATGTTAAGGTCATTTTACTTTGATGAGGACGTAATTACAGAAAATTCAATAAGAAATTTCACAGATTACTTTTCAGACGGTAATTTCATTTATGGTATTGTGGAGTCCGCTAGGCTGCATGCACCTCTAATTCGGCACCGGTTTATCTGTACGAATTCAGGTATGAAGCCTCTATATATCAAACAACAGGGCCGTCGGGCTTGGGATCAACACATTGTACTCAAACCAATTTAATTCTCAATGAAGGTCTTTCGCCTCTTGGCCTTTTAAGCGAAAACGATCTTATCGTTCAACGTCGCTTAGTAGACATGTGGAGCAATTTTATTAAATTTGGGTAAGTTTCAGTAGAGACATTCGTCATTTATATGAGTCTTGTTCATTTTGTGCAAGCAAAAATGTTTTTCTTTCAGTGAACCAATACCACCGGAGGATGTCGACTACTGGGAACCTTTGAATCCTGAAAAAATGAACTACCTCGAAATCGACCTCAACATTCAACATCAAAATTTTCCTATCGCTGAACGAATGGAAATTTGGGATGAAATAATGAAGGAAAACAATGATCGCGATAGTGCTACTGAAGTTAAATATAGCTTAAGTTTATTTTTATTAACATTAAGCCTAATAATCCAGTAATAATTATATCGGTTTAAAAGTATTGAACTTGTATATTTTCAAAATATATGTTGTGAGACCTATTGGTTCCGCTAATAACAACCTAATAACAACACCTTCTTGGAGCCTAAGGATCATATTATTGCTGTAACTCCGCACATTTTGATCCAATAATTTTATTACGTAATTGCGTCAAAATGCGTCTTTCAGTTTCTTTTCCTAATCTCCCTAATTGACTTATAAAATGAAAGTCTTTAGCCTAACTTTCCAATTTTACGACATCTATAATGCGCTGGATATTGCGATCAAGATTTCACGCATGACACTTTATGCGTAAGGGAGCATTCATTAATTACGTGCGGCGTTTGGGGGTCAATTGAATCTCACCTAATCTTACGGCGGTGAAAGGGCTCGACAAATATCACGTAATTTTTTTCACAAGAAACAGTGCAAAATTGAAAGTAAATAGGATAAAATTTAACATTTTTCCCACTAAAATGAAGTTAAACACTTGATAATTTTGATAAATCTCACGAGATTTATCAAAAGAGGGACTCAGGCCAAATCTTACTAAGTGGGGGGTCAAACAATCACCAAAATCGCATCAACGTAATAATGGATGCCCTTAAGAATGTGTTTTAGTGTCACTTGTAGAATTTAATAGTAATTATAAACTAAGAGTATTATAAGAAAAGTAGATGTGTAGCACTATGAAACACATCGGAGCGACGTGTATGAGAAATTCCTGCACCTAATAAATACCGAAATTAAGCTATATGAAAAAATCGAAGTTATACTTATTTTGGTGCGTTATAAAATAATGATGAAAGTGGATTTATCGGGATGATACGAAAACTATAGAATGAAGTTCTCGCAAGTGGTTTTGCAATCAATTTCAAACCAATAATAACTGATGTGTCAAACGTTTGAGCTGAATGAATTGCCATTTGTTAAAATATGGATGATACTACCAATAGGATTACTCCGAATATTATTGTGACTGTAAGACAAGCAGAATTAGCAAGTTCAATAGTGACATCAGTCGGAGCGTTTTGTATAGTTGAATAAAAAGGGAAGATGGTAATTAAATTACGTTAACATGTTCCAATTTTTCACAAAATCATTGTTATAATTTCAAATAAAAAGATAAAATTGATATTACACTTTGTATAAGAAAATATAAAATCCATTCCACCTATCATAAGTTTTTCAGTTCTATGAAAGCGTAGAAAATCTTTTGATTTTCGGTCAAAATTTTTCCGTAATGTTTCAATGTTCTGGTTGAGATCTTATTGTCCGTAAGTGACAAGAACTATAGGGCAGTAATTTCCACAAATGGAATATTTCTGGCAAAGCTAGCACGCGAGCATGAAAAGAGAGTAAATATTCAAAATGAAAAAATGAAGCCTTATTTCCTGTTCATGAATATTAAAAGTGTCCTATGAAAGATCCATTTTGCCAACCACAGTAGAGTTCTGGTTCTTATGCTTATATATTGTAGTGATAGTCAGGGGTGGTAGAAGAAGTAAGAAATTACAATGCATTAGAAATGTGCGTAGTATGTTTGGAGTGTCTGAAATATATCTATGGAAATATGATATGTGGGCCCCACAGTTTCTTAATCGAACCTGTATCGGGTCCGTTGGGAACGAAGTGGACTGTATGAGACTGAAAGCGTAAAGGAGAAATACAGGTAGTCACGATACCTTACTTTGGTGGTTATTGTTTGGGCCCTCCTAAGGCTCGGTTCCTGCGGGTGAACTCGTTTCGCGGACACTTATTTTTATTCTGAACTCTATTTTATTTACATGTAGCACTTATGAGTGATTAAGTATTTGTAACGGAAACGAAAAAGCGTCCGTTATGATAAGAGTGTTGTGAGCGCAGGGAGAGGAGCGAAAAGACAAGTAGAACAAAAAGAGACATAGCGGCGGGGACGTACCTCCTGCCATTGAAGACTCGGCTTCAATCGCACAAAAAATATGAAAATGTAGGCTATCGAATAGAAAGCGGGCAGAGACCGCGCTCCTGGTCTTTCAAAATCCCAGTTTCCGTTTCATCTGTTGCGGCACGAACCATTGAAGTGTTAGAGTATTATCATTCTTTACAATTACCACATTAGCAACTTGATTGGCTTCTGTAGGCATATTCTATTTCTGACGCGTTTATAAACGATGTAAGTAGTTTAACTAATATCTTTATAAAAAGAATTAACCATATCATCTAAATTATTTTAAATATCTGATTCATCTACTAAAGGCAAATACTTTAGAGGTGGCCATTGGTTCTGACGGATCGCACCTTAAAAGTGCCAATGGACGCGAATTTAATACACATTCTATTTGTGCGAGTATCGTTAATATTAGGTTTGTAGGTTAATATATATGTAAACCTATAACGCTATATAAATGAGTTTGAACGTTTTATTGTATTTTCTATACGTGGCCATTAAAATGAGGACTACGTGCACGTATAATTTTCAGTGAATTTCTTCTATATGGAAGCCTCATAATTCGGTGACTTAACAGATTACACATTTATTAAGTAATACTTTCTGCTCCAACATACGTAATCCCACAGTTCGAGTACATACAGGAAATAGAACCTCGTTTTGCGAGAAAAGGTTTGAAGGCTGAAGGAAATGTATGAGTGGTTAATCGAAAAAAATTTCTCTATGAACTGTACGTGTAACGACACAAAAATAAATAAGTAACAATTTACAAAATGAACACCACGTTTTCCATAATGGTGTAAGCCTGAATGAATCCACATAACAATCCACAGCAATATGCGTAAAAGTTTTAGTTTCTTGTACAAGATAAGCTCGTAAATAAGTAATAATAAGAAAATGTGTTGTTAACGTTTAAAAGTCTAAAATAAAACTATTTTGATGAATAATTTTGTACAATATATAAACTCACACCTGTTTCCCAGAAGGGTAGGAAGGGACTAGATTTCCACATGGTACGATCTTTGCGTATATGTCTTGTCTCACTGACATCCATCAATCTTTTCATGCAAGCTCGTCGGTTTTGGGTGCTTAAAATTTGGCCCTTTTTTTAATATGCCACCAATATGATCTACATAGAATTTTCTAGGGCGACCTTTGCCAACCTTTCCATCACACATATTCTTTCTATCGATTTGTTTTTTCATTCTACTTTCATTTATCCTTTCCAAATGGCCAAATCACCGCGACATACCTCTTTCTACTCTAGTCACTACATCTCCTTCAAACTACACTGGTCTCTAACATCACTGTTTCTACATCTATCTTTCCAAGACACTACACATACTACGCAGCGATCGCATCTCTACTGCATTAATCCTACTTTCATTTTTCTTCTGTCACCCAGTTCTTACTATATATAAACATAGGGATTAGGACTTCATTGTGGATAGCCAAACGCGCTTGTCGTGAGACGCTTTTACTATTCATAATAGCGAGCAAGGCCCCATTCACGTTATTTCCCGCATTCACTCTCTTTACGCACAGTATTTCTACATAAAATCTAATAGTGCTGCCTTAATATAAAGACATATGTGTTTGTGGGCCCATGTGGCTATGCATTTTGTGATGAAATTTTACGATCAGATCTATTATATGATCCTTTTGTGGTAATAGATAAGGGCACTAAGAAAACGTAATGCTTAAAATTAATCAAAGTGTTGTTGTGTTTTAAATAAGCGACTTTGTCAATATAGAGCATACCGAGTTTGTTGTTAAAATAGTCGACCGAAATCGGTAAATTCTTTACGGTATAGAAAAAGTTACACGGTTAAATTTGCGTTAGGTTAATAATAACAAACTGGTCTTTGTAAACGAGAAAGAGTTGAAATTTACTTTTGATTGTTAAACGATTTACAGAATCAAAAAAGTTAGTAATCAAGTTAATTTCGCTGTTTGGGCAAAATTTGGCAGGATTGGCAAAGTTGTAAGATTTGACAGTAACGGATGGCACTTTTAAGGAAAACAGTGACTTATATTTTACAACTGTTAGCTGACGCTTTTAAAGAAAAACTCTGAATTACATTTCACGATCTAACAGATGGCGCTTTTAAAGAAAACTCTGACTTGCATGTTGCGATCTATCAGATGGTGTTTTTACAGAAAGCATTGACTTATATTTTACAACCGTTAGCTGACGCTTTTAAAGAAAACTCTGAATTACATTTCACGATCTAACAGATGGCGCTTTTAAAGAAAACTCTGAATTACATTTCACGATCTAACAGATGGCGCTTTTAAAGAAAACTCTGACTTGCATGTTACAATCTATCAGATGGTGTTTTACGGGAAGCATTGACTTATATTTTACAACCGTTAGCTGACGCTTTTAAAGAAAACTCTGAATTACATTTCACGATCTAACAGATGGCGCTTTTAAAAAAACATTGACTTACATTTCACCATCTAACAGATGGTGCTTTTAAAGAAAACACTGACTTACATTTCACCATCTAACAGATAGTGCTTTTAAAGAAAACACTGACTTGCATGTTACGATCTATCAGATGGCGCTTTTAAAGAAAACTCTGACTTGCATGTCACGATCTATCAGATGGTGTTTTTACGGAAAGCATTGACTTATATTTTACAACCGTTAGCTGACGCTTAAAGAAAACTCTGAATTACATTTCACGATCTAACAGATGGCGCTTTTAAAGAAAATCTGATTTGCATGTTACGATCTATCAGATGGTGTTTTTACGGAAAGCATTGACTTATATTTACAACCGTTAGCTGACGCTTTAAAGAAAACTTGAATTACATTTCACGATCTAACAGATGGCGCTTTAAAGAAAACTCTGACTTGCATGTTACGATCTATCAGATGGTGCTTTTACAGAAAGCATTGACTTATATTTACAACCGTTAGCTGACGCTTTTAAAGAAAACTCTGAATTACATTTCACGATCTAACAGATGGCGCTTTTAAAGAAAAACTTCTGCGAATTACTTCAATGATCTAACAGATGGCGCTTATCAAAACCCAACCCAAACCATTTACATAAACCGTTAGCTGACGCTTTTAAAGAAAAACCTGAATTACATTTCACGATCTAACAGATGGCGCTTTAAAGAAATCTTGACTCTTGCATGTTGCGATCTATCAGATGGTGTTTTTACAGAAAGCATTGACTTATATTTTACAAACCGTTAGCTGACGCTTTTAAAGAAAACTCTGAATTACATTTCACGATCTAACAGATGGCGCTTTTAAAGAAAAATCTGACTTGCATGTTACGATCTATCAGATGGTGTTTTTTACGGAAAGCATTGACTTATATTTACAACCGTTAGCTGACGCTTTTAAAGAAAACTCTGAATTACATTTCACGATCTAACAGATGGCGCTTTTAAAGAAAAACTCTGACTTGCATGTTGCGATCTATCAGATGGTGTTTTACAGAAAGCATTGACTTATATTTATTAAACTGTTAGCTGACGCTTTTAAAGAAAATCTGAATTACATTTCACGATCTAACAGATGGCGCTTTTAAAGAAAACTCTGAACCCATTTCACGATCTAACAGATGGCGCTTTTAAAGAAACTCTGACTTGCATGTTGCGATCTATCAGATGGTGTTTTACGGAAAGCATTGACTTCATATTTACAACCTGTTAGCTGGGACGCTTTTAAAGAAAACTCTGAATTACATTTCACGATCTAACAGATGGCGCTTTTAAAGAAAAACTCTGACTTGCATGTTACGATCTATCAGATGGTGTTTTACGGAAAAACATTGTCTTATATTTTACAAACTGTTAGCTGACGCTTTTAAAGAAAACTCTGAATTACATTTCACGATCTAACAGATGGCGCTTTTAAAGAAAAATCTGACTTGCATGTTACGATCTATCAGATGGTGCTTTACGGAAAGCATTGACTTATATTTTACAAACCGTGGACGCTTTTAAAGAAAAATTTGAATTACATTTCACGATCTAACAGATGGCGCTTTTTAAAGAAAACTCTGACTTGCATGTTACGATTCATCAGATGGTGTTTTTACGGAAAGCATTGACTTATTTTTTACAACCGTTATTGACGCTTTTAAAGAAAACTCTGAATTACATTTTCACGATCTAACAGATGGCGCTTTAAAAAACATTGACTTACATTTCACCATCTAACAGATGGTGCTTTTAAAGAAAACACTGGCTTACATTTCACGATCTAACAGATGGCGCTTTTAAAGAAAACACTAACTTACATTTCACCATCTAACAGATAGTGCTTTTAAAGAAAACACTGACTTGCATGTTACGATCTATCAGATGGCGTTTTTAAGGTAAGCATTGACTTACATTTTACGATCTATCAGATGGCGTTTTTAAGGAAAACAGTGACTTACATTTTACGATCGTTAGCTGGCGCTTTTAAAGAAAACTCATAATTACATTTCACAATCTAACAGATGGCGCTTTTAATGAAAACACTGACTTGCATTTACGATCTATCAGATATGCTTTTAAGGTAAGCATTGACTTACATTTTACGATCTATCAGATGGCGTTTTAAGGAAAACAGTGACTTACATTTTACGATCGTTAGCTATGTCTTAAAGAAAACTCTAATTACATTTCACAATCTATCAGATGGCGATTTAAGGAAAGTGACTTACATTTTACGATATACCAGATGGCGCTTTAAAGAAAACTTGACTTGCATGTTACAATGTATCAGATGGTATTTTACAGAAAGCATTGACTTATATTTACAACCGTTAGCTGACGCTTTTAAAGAAAACTCTGAGTTACATTTCACGGTCTAACAGATGGCGCTTTTAAAGAAAACTCTGACTTGCATGTTACGATCTATCAGATGGCGTTTTAAGGAAAACAGTCTTACATTTCATGATATAACAGAACGCTCTTTTAAGGAAAACAGTGAGTTAGATTTACGATATAACAGATGGCTCTTTTAAAGAAAACACTAACTTTTATTTTACGATCGTTAGCTGGCGCTTTTAAAGAAAACACTGATTAACATTTTATTATCTATCAAATGGCGTTTTCAAGGAAAACATTGACTTACATTTCAAGATCTTCTTGAAATTCAACATAAAATCGTTAAGGTGGCTGGAAACCAATGGAAGGAGACATGATACATTTTAGGAATCCGTGAGAGTATGTAAGAACCTATATGATATTTGTGATTTTTAAAAAATTTTGTATGTACTCAGTTGGAAGTCGGAGGAAGAATAAACGATATTTTTTAGGGTTCCGTGAATATTTTTAAACGTGTAATTTTACCAATTTCAATAGAATCAAGTATGAAGATAGTTAGACAAAGGGAAAAACACATGATACATTTTTTAGGGTTCCGTGAGAATAACTAAAATTGATAGAATCGGGTTCAATAACGCATTATATGTTTATTGATGACAAGATTTTACAAAAAAAAAAGTATTTATATGGACATACACATAGAGGTTACAGAGTTATTATTAGTATAGATATATATGCCACGATGATCTCATAAACGACCCTAACGGTTTTTATGAAAACACTTATTTTGATAAAAATTGTCTACATCTTTCTACGTCAAAAATCTTTCCGCAACTATTTATAATCTCCTCCTTTTTTAAAACAACTTTGCCAAAGTAACTATAACTAAAATATATAATTGAAAATATGCTTATAAACATATATTAATAAAGAAGAAACCCTGCTCGGCGCACGGGCGCGAGGTGCACTGCGCCTACAGATCCACACCTCTATTATTACATTAATTTCTGATTTTCCACATGTACTCCATTTACCTCTAAACAAAAAAGGCAAATTATGGCGTAAACGATATTTGACGCAACTTACGGACTCACAGGTAGCAATGTCACCTTTGCTAACCCCCCCAACGCCAATATTGTAAATATTCAAAAACGCCAATATTGTAAACGTGACACTTTATAAAAAAACTTAAACCTCTAAAGCGCGTCTGTTCGTTGACCGCGCGCGGCTATTCTTCCTATCCGGCATGGAAACGGCCGGATGGAATAAGGGGGAGATCTTACTAACAAAGGAATACCTAAACTTAGTCAGTCATGTCGTTGACTTCCATAAGACTTTCTACTGCCGCTGTAAGAGTGTCAGGAAGATCATTAAGTACATTCCGTGGCCTAGGGACAAAATGACAGGAAGGTGGTGGTTCGTAATTGACAGCTGCACGAAGAAATGCATTGGGATGAGAGCCTGTGATATCGAAGAAAATCTTAGATGCGTCCTTCATATATTTTGAAATGGTAGGGAGTTCGAGGTCCCTGTGAAGTATTGAGTTGCGGATGCTCCAATGTGCATCCGTGGCGCTTATACAGAATTTATTTTGGATTACTTGTAGTCTATTAAGTGCTTTCGGATCAGCGTGAGCGAAAACCGGAGACGCGTTAGTCACCACCATCCTAATGCACATTTTGAAGATAGTGCGCTTATTGCGCAGAGATAATTTACTTTTCCTACCGAGCATGATGCTGAGCCGCACTCGGTAGAAGATTGCAGTATTTCTGACACGCTCGATATGATCTGAAACGGAGATTTTTATCGAGCGTGACTCTATATTTACAATTGAATTGCCACCGAATATTCGCAGTTCAATAATCTAAGATGGGGTGTGTCAAAGTCGACAATATGTCGACTCCTACACTTGTCTATACTTAAACTGTATAGCCGCCGCTTTTTCTGGTTAACCTCTATCTTCCAGTTGCGGAACCATTGAACCAGCTCATCGATGGCCTTAAAAATCAAATATCATTACATTCGAATAGAAATGAATCAATGTTATAAATGTATTTTATTGTTTGGCTGGGATCATCAATATTTTAAAATTACTACATACAATGAACTTTCAAAAACTAAAACATAATAAAATAATTTACTACATCAAAAGTTAAAATATATTTATAATAAAATAAATAATTTTGAATTCTAACAATTTGAAAAGATAAAATGCAGAGTTTATTATTCTAGAATATTTTTGTATACTAGGTTGTAAGTTTTTCCGCCGGTGCGAAAATGCAGTAAGTATATATTTAACAAAGGCAAGCCTTAACTGCTGTATTACACGAGGTCAAGTCAATATCCAATTGGCTATAGCTGTTTGGAATTTTTCTATATTTAATGTTATTTTGTTCTGTCACTTATAAGCAATATTAAAACTATTTAAATTTTGAGATTAGGTGCCAGTTTATTGTTTTAGTTCTTACTCGCTGCTTTTAATTTTTATGTTCTTCTTCAAAAATTCCTCGGAAGCGTAAATCTGATCTGTCAGAAATCAAGAATCTGGAATCTTGCCAAACCTGAAAAGACAACAGCAAGCAGGGCGACAAAGTGTTTGAGAGCAGCTGAAACGCCTCCTCAGACACAAGTTCGTTTAGAGAGAAAAGACGAGGAGCAAGGAGCTAGAAGAGCGATAGAAACGCAAGACCAATAGCAGGTAAGATGAATTCTTTCATGCAGAAATGCAGGCCACCCGCCGTCGAAATTTCATGCGTAAAGATTGGTCTGTATTTAATGATATTGGATTTCAGTATGATCCTTCAATTGAATATCATAGTCATCCTTTAATTGGCATTGACTCAATGAATAAAAATGTCAGTGTTGCGATGCTCTCAAATGGAAAGATGAAACTGCTGGAACGTGCTGTTTCAGTGATAAGGTTTCACTTCCATTACTTGCTGAACCAGAAGAACCTTTACAAACTTTATACTCAAGTGTTATGGATGGGTCAAAGTAATTTCTAAGCAAAATCAGAAGGTACAACTCTTGCTTTCAAATGACATCCTTTGAGTGGATAAAGTGATAAAAATTCCGGATTTTCACCAACTTTACTGTAAAAGGGCAGATATAGCATTAAATTAGATGACTTTTCTAGAAGATAATGAACAGCATAAATTTTGCATGTCCATTTTATAGGTGATGAACAAAATGAAGTAAACAGTTGTTGAGATATAGAATCGAACGAAATGTTACACAGTCACAATTGGTGAATATCTTTAAAAGTGCAATAGAAAACTGGCCTTCAGATAATTACAAAGTTGTCATTCATGCTGATCGGACTCCACGTGGCGAACATGAGAAGCGTTATAATGCGCCGATGGCAATGAAGTTGCCGTTTGGTTACTGGTGACCCATGTTCTCCACGAGACATAGTGTTACTGGCACATGATAATATGCTAAAGCGCGTAGCCGATAGTGATAAATTTCATGATGCTTTGCAGTACCCATTAATTTTCAGTAAACGTGAGCCAGGATATCATTTCAATATTCCAGTCGTTAATCCAACAACAAGACAACCAGTTCCAAAAAAAAAGTTCCTGGACTTTATGCGTATCATATGATGCTTCGAGTACGACTTCAATCTTCGTCCGCGGACAAGGCAACTCTTATACAAATTCTTGGTAGATATGTATATTAAAGTTGAGAGGGAATGTCTTCGTTCCATTTCTATAAACCAGAAAAAATTACGAGCTGAAAATTACATTCATCTGCAAGATGTGATTAGCACAGATGATAATATTGTACCTAATAACATCGGCAAAATGTTAGTTTGTCGTCTACTATTGTGAACAGTCCCCAGTATCTGCATGAGTACATTCAAAACGCTTTCACTTATGTACGAACTTACGGAAGGCCTGACCTCTTCGTAACTTTACCTGTAATCCTTAGTGGCAGGATGTAACTCATGACCTTATATCCGGGCAAGAAGCCACTGATCGGCATGCCATAGTTGCCCGCATATTTCATTTAAAGGTTCAAAAGATAATGAATGTTGCGACAAAGGGAAAAATATTTGGAGACGTCTAGTGCCATATGTACTCCATTGAATGACAGAAACGAGGTCTACCACATGTGCACATTTTAATTTGGCTCAAAGAGAAGCTACTGTCCAATTAAATCGACAACATAATTAGTGCTTTAAAGCCAAAATACGAACATTTGAATGCAGCGATTATAAATTTATTGAATTAAAATGGTTGTATTTATTCCTGATTTAAATATATGACATATGTATATTTTTGTGATCTTCTTTGAATTTCCTTTTTTTTATACCCTACTCGATAGGTTTAGTTAAAAAAAATTTTGGACTACCAACAATTTGGCGTCATAAATCCGCCTCTTTTTTAAATACCTATCTAAGGACACTTTGGTTTGAGACGAATCTACCGATGCCTTAATTGTCGAAATCCATCCAGCCGTTTGAAAGATACGTGGCAAAAATAATTAAAACAAACAAGATTCGCGAAAACAATACCCTTCTTGGCAATCGGGTAATAATTGACTATTCAACATTAAAAATTATAATATCTTACAATAATTTAAACTTAAGATAAATGTCATAAATCTAAATATGCTGACGATAAATATGTCTGCTTTTGTCAGTATTGTTTTTAATTCACATATTAAAGCCATGAGTAGCATTAACTTTTTCCTTCTTATTACAGCAATGCACTTATTTCTTTGGGTTGCTTACCGTTTGGCGACCGCAAATTTATAAAATACACATTTATGTAGATTGACTGCAACAAACGCATGAATTTCCGAAATGGAGAGTCGTGTGCATGTAAAAATGGAAAAACTAAGTCGAAAAATTTTCCCTCCAACCCTCGTTACGAAGATGACATCTGTATATAAAAGATAAGATCTGTACATAAAGACAATGTGCAACAGAGGTTCGTAACGTTTAAAGCTTAATACCTGCGCAAGCATCTAATTATGGATTTCCGCGAATTACCACCTCACACAATAGACTTAATGCCTGTAACAAACCCACAACAAAAAAAAAAAACATTAAAAGAAAACCGACATAACGGTAATTTAGAACTATTTACGTGTCGAACTGTCTCGTTTATTCAAATTTAGGAAAAGTATAATGCGACAAAGTATACAATTTTGTGATACAAGCATTGTAGACCCGATGATTCATGTGATAGAAGCATGATAATATGATAACGTTATTTATAGAATAGAGATTGAGATAAGTTAGTCATTACAATTTTGTGATTGAGCAACAGTGGAAATTTATAAAGTTATATGTAATCTGTGACGAAAAGGTGTTAACATTAAAAAGGTTACTGAAATGTATGTGCAGCATTTAAATAAAATAATAATTAACATCTTATTCGTTTATAAAACTTACTTCATCAATATTAACTGATTTTTTATACGATCAGGATTTGTATAAATAAGTAGTAATTTTTAATTATTTAACCATATGTACAGATAAGATAATAAAATAGATAATTTTCGAACACACCTATAAAGGCCATGAACTTAATAGCTTCACAATCTTGCGCGATGAGCACGTACCTCGGCCTGCTCACAGCCGCCGCGCTGCTGCTGGCCGCCGGCGCAGCACTGACGTGGCGCTCGCGCAGGCCGGTGCCACGCACGCCGCGCGCGCGCTCTACGCCTTCCACGGCATCCCGTACGCGACGGCGCCCACCGGCCGGGATAAATTCAAGGTGCGTACAGAGTAGGTGATCATTTGAAATTGGCAATATATTTGTTACGTTTGATATTGGGGAAAGTACCATCTCATCACTAATTGCCCTCTCTACTGGATTTTTGTTACTATAAATTAGTACTTAGTATAATCAATTGACAAGCTCCGTGTTGCTGTGTTATTTTGACTGAATTTTTCGTTGCAAAAATAGTATTAAGAATCAGCAATATATATGTCTAAAAAAATTGACGTCTAGATATATTTTTTTTTGTATTTCTGCCCGTGCGAAGGGCTAGGAAGGGCAAAAGCCCATTATGGGCTGTCCGTACGCCCGGACGCACGGGGTGTGTCCGAATCTCACGGACTAAAAACTCCCTGAAGCGTTAAGGCGCTTGCCTTTAGCCATGTAGGCTTTCAGACTTCATCTAAGCGGCCAGAAGGCGGTGCCAACGGCGTGATGGTCAGAAACCCTTCCGTTACCACGACGTAATAACGTCATAGGTGAATGCGTTGCCCCGGGAAGAAGCAAAATAACTAAACTAGTTAGGTAGTTCTATAGGTGTTCCCATTACCCCAGTAATAGATTAATAGTAAACGACGCTTGAAAAAGCGAGTAGTGGAGGGTGACAAAAAACTGCGAAAGGCGGTTATAAAACTAACGGCTCCGGTTGAGGCATATGTCCTTGAATCGCTGAATTTAAAGTTAAAATCAACAAAATGACCTATAACCGTTACGTGAAGACGTAACGCACCATAACTGAATTAAATTCGGAATGGATTGATCATCAATAACAGAGTTTGACCGCTAACCGTGACGCTGAGCGAAACCCGTACCCAAAGGTTGCTGCTGGTCAGCATGCGGTCGCCCTCACGTAGTCAATGGTAAACCATTTACGCGTATAAAACACAAGAAAAAACTAAAATAGCGATCTGTATCTGGAGTGCGAAAACTACGGGAGCGCTCCCTAGGCGCAGAAACTGTGTGTGGGCTTGGCACGCAGACGGCAGGGTCGCCGGAGTGCGTAGCCTGGATGGACGCCCGTGGCTTAACAGCCGCCGCGCGACTTACAGTGCACGGCACCCCACACACTCATACACGCGCGGAGTCCGACACTACGGACCGCGGCTCGAAGGAACACTGACACGCAGTAACACACTAAACTAAACGGGTGGTCCAGGGGACTGGACCGAAGGCGACCGATGGCAACGGAGGAACAACCGGAACTCCCTGTCTAGATATTTATGAAACTGACTTATGTGAATTCCCATAATATGAAGTTATTTACACTAAGATGTTGTAATTACAGGATATAATCGTTTAAATAAACAATATTGCGTCTAGCAACTTTTCAATGATTTTAAACATTGAAGTCATATTCAAACGACATACAATTCTAGCTTTCCGGTTACAGCTTCGCTCGCGTGGACATACAATGTTTTATTTCATGTTTTACATTGAATGATTTTAATATCAATCTCTCGTTCTCACTTTCTATTCTGGTTCCAGTACTGTTCCTGATTTCAATTGCGGTCACGCTCTTAATTCTTATTCCGATCCCATACTCGGTTTCGACACCAGTTCCGTTCTCAATTTCGTCACGGACCAGGCTCTCGATTTTACTTCCGTCCGCTTTTAAGGTTATAAAATATGCAAAATAAAAACGAAGTATAAAATAAAATCATAAAATCTGGAACGGATAGGGAGAATTTAATCAATTATTAATAAATTTTATATTTTGCAAATTTAAATTACTTAATTCACAATGTATGTTGGTTCAGATGTTCCAAATAGTAATCAAAAAATTTGAATACTGTATATAGAATGCTCGACCACGGGGTATAGTTATAAAGAAATTTTGTATTTGAAAACCGAAATGACCAATATGTTCATTTAAGCAACAAAATAACAACATAGTTGCATAAATTGTGTAAAACATGCAAAAACACCAATGCGCCACCTACCGAAAATGACACGACAGCGTTTGCCGAACCAGCTAGTATGCTCAAAATGCTGAATTTCTAAGATTTAGATTAACACTTTGTCATTAATGATATCATTGTCCAATATAATTGTATTGATATTAGGAATGCATATAACATTTGCCAACAAGGAAATGAGTGTTAGCAACGACAATATTCCTATACCATGGTTTTTATTTTATTACAACGAAACAAATGAATTAAAACATTTTTATTTATTCCGTGAACAGTTACTAAACAAATAATATTTCCGAAAGTTTTAGATTCTCGTAGAAGAAACATACAAATACTTACATACCGTCTAGTCCGGGGATACCAATTTTCAAGTTTACCCAAAAATAACCAGAGACGAATATTTTATTTTAGACATACGTCGTTTTGTTTAGTATTGCATTTAATGACTTCTTCATTTCCTAATTACAATTTTGGATTTCAAATATATTTATATTATATTCTCACCATGTGTACACATATTAAAATATTAAGCTTTTTATAAGGTTAATCTTGTTAAGGGGCGAATTCAAATAGTATTAAAAAAAAGTAAATGTAAACATTCTGAAATACGTATTGTAAATGTCGGCAAAAGAAGGCCGATAATAGCATAAAACGATTATGCGTTGGGCCCATAAATAAACTACACGCATAATATGAACGTTTGTCCTCAATAATGTTTGGCTTCAAACTCGTTGGGCATGGTATTTATGAAACCTACAAGTCTTGGACCTTCTCGTTAGTCAATGGCGGCAAAATTGAATGTGTGAGAGAATTAAATTCTCTGTCAACAAACCGAACCGAACCAAATCAGCAAACCGAAGTGACAGTGGGTCGAAAACACCTTCCGCCATGCCAGGCGTAGAACGAATAATGGCAGTAATAATTTAAGAGTAAGGACTATATTTACACAAACATCTAAAAGGTGCCCTAACAGAACGGTCAAAGAATTGCACTAAAAGAAACGCGTAGGAAACGCAGATTGTACCAGGCTAAAAACTCATTTAAATGCTCACCTTGGAGTAACCCTTCGTCATGGAGTAGGTACACTGTCACATATTCATGTCGATAGTGAAACCGTATGAATCATCTGTTGTGATAACAATCTTAAATGTAACAACTTTTATCAATCGCATTATCTATCTTATGCGATCTTCTTACGATTGTTGTTTCGAGGTAGTTACATTTATGTCATAAATGACTATAATTTCTATTTTTCATTTTTCATCTGATAAGCTATTTCATCATTGTTTCTGTAACAAAATAGCAAGCATAAATTTAGCTCAGATTTTACATACAAATGTTTATTTGTTTAATTAAATCCGATGATCTGATCTAAGATGCTAGAATAATAACGAGACGACTGTCGAATTTATGCGCTCAAACTGCTTAAAATAGCTATTACTGTATGCCCCATGCCATTTTTAATTAAATTGACTTAAACAAGTTACTCTTTATCGCACTGGATACTAGCAAAGTATCGATTTATCACTTGTAGATCTATTTCATAGAGTAAGGGTACTGCGTGGAAAAGATTTAAAAACTCCTACTTCTTCACCCCTGTAGAAGCGTGTGCAGGTCACACCATAAAACGTAATCACTGCTACACAACATTGTACTTTAAAGGTCCACATGTTAACTGTTTCTAAGAAACCACTGGTGAAATCTATCCCTTAATCTATAAAATGCACGTTAGTTAAAAATATTGAGCTTAAATAAAAATAAAATGAATAGTGACATGACACACGAATACTGATGAAACAAATACGGTAGTAGCCCTACAGCGATTCATGTCCCTATTATATAGAGCGTTCTTTGTCTTTTACAGGCTTCGTTATCGCCTCCACACTGGGAACAAGTATTCAACGCAACCGATGATTTCATAATATGCCCACAAAATTTCGGCGGAGCGCCGTACACAGAAGATTGTTTGATTGTTAATGTTTTCGTTCCAGATAATATTCAAATAGGAGAAGATTCATTAAAGTCTGTTTTAGTAATAATACATGGAGGCGCATTCACTAATGGATATGGTAATCTGGGATTGCCCTACAATATAGTTGAAAGAGACATAGTAGTCGTAACATTGAACTATCGCCTTGATGTCCACGGATTTTTATGTTTAAATACTGAAAGCATTCCTGGAAATATGGGGTTAAAAGATCAACTAGCCGCTTTAAAATGGGTGAAACACAACATACAAGCCTTCGGAGGGAATCCGGATGATATAACATTATTGGGATACAGCGCAGGCTCTTTTTCCGCTGAAGTGTTGATGTTGTCGCCGGCTGCTGAAGGTTTATTTCATAGAGTAATACTAGAAAGTGGTTCTGCAAAGGGCACGTGGCTGGACCTCAACGGACCAGAGTTCGCTAAAATTGTTGCTTCGGCAAACGGTGCTAGTGACATTGAAAATATTACAAAATTAGAAGAGTTTTACCTCAGTTTATCTTATCCCGAACTTCTAGCGTTATCGCAAGTTCCCGGTATATTAGAGGCGTTTTTACCTTGTCTAGAAAATGACAAAGAAAACGGAATAGTTACCAAATCACCTCACGAAGTTCTGCAAAGTGGAAATTATTCCAAACTTCCATTAATAACTGGGTACACAAATGGAGAAGGATTATTTTTTTATGATATTAGAGAGCAAATGATGTTACAAATGAATGAAAACTTTAGCAGAATTCTGCCTCCAAATTTTTCTATGTATGTGACTATTGATGAAACACAAGCAGTAGAAATGTTAAGGTCATTTTACTTTGGTGAAGATGTAATTACAGAAAACTCAATCCAAAATTTCACAGACTACTTTTCAGACGGCCTTTTCATTTACGGTATTGTGGAGTCCGCTAGGCTGCATGCACTTAATTCGGCACCAGTTTATCTATACGAGTTCACGTATGAAGCCTCTATATACCAAACAACAGGGCCGTCGGGCTTGGGATCAACACATTGTACTCAAACCAATTTAATTCTCAATGAAGGTCCTCTTTCGCCTCTTGGCCATTTAAGCGAAAACGATCTCATCGTTCAACGTCGCTTAGTAGACATGTGGACAAATTTTATTAAAAATGGGTGAGTTTTGGTAAAAACGTTTGTAATATTATGATGTTTGTTCGTTTTATGCAACTAGAAATGTTTTTCTTTCAGTGAACCAATAATACCACCGGAAGATGCCGACTACTGGGAACCTTTGAATCCTGAAAAAATGAACTACCTCGAAATCAACCTCAACATTCAACAACAAAATTTTCCTGTTTCTGAACGAATGGAAATTTGGGATCAAATAATGAAAGAAAATAATGATCGCGATAGTGCTTCTGAAGTTAAATATAGCTTAAGTTTATTTTATTAACATTAAGCCTTATAATTCAGTAATTATTATACGGTTTTAAAACTCTTCAACTTGTATTTTTTTAAATATTCTATGTGTAATAGAACCTACTGGGTTGCTAATGATCCGCTTGGTGCCGGAGAATTACCCCCTAATAAATTCCAAAATTTAAATATGTTTTTTTTTATTAAAATCAAAATTTTTTAAAGATCAATTTTTGTGTTTATTTTTGTAATTTTTGGTTTTTTCTTTGTATAATTAAGCATGAATTGCACTCGTTCACTCGTTCGTTCGAGATCAGTTTCTCACTCGGCATCTTATGCACTGACAAAATACAATGTGGCTACCAAAATTTTAAGTCAACATTGTAAATTATAATATGATAAAATCATATTTATATAAATAATTGTAATTGATCACAATATAATCCATGATGAACTTCGTTCTGGTTTTTAATAAAAAATGTTGAAAATTCAATATTAAGTGTGTGTTTTTTAAGTTTGTTTCACATGTTTTATGCTTTTTACAAATGTATGGGCGAATTGGTGAATTATTTGGCAATAGATAATATGAAAGTTGATTGTTACAAAATATGACCTTAATGTAGATTTGTGATATCTAATCAAATTGTTAAAATCAGATGTTACCCGAGTAATAAATACGAAAATACTCAAAATACATTTTGCCAGTCAATACCTAACTTTACGATATGAAGTAAGCTACCTAATAATATTAAAAAAATCATTTCTCATCATACCTTTCTTATAACGTGAGATTTATTTATACCATAAATATGTTTATTACAGAACTATTATTTCAATATTTCATATAATTTACTGAAAAAAAAAAAATGTTTTAATTTTTATGTTTTAGTTTATTTAAAACATGTTATCAAACATATATTTTGCTCCATACATATTGTGCAATCACTATAGTCACTCACCGAGTGTATCTCTTTATAAATCGTGTTAACGCATCAGCAAAACTAAGCGATTATTGAGTATTATTAAAAAAAATGTCGAATTTTTTTAATGGTAGCACGAAAAGATTAGCCCATTATTGTAAATTCACCAAGATACCGCGTATCACCGAAACACGTTGGTCTTACAATTCGCATATCGTAAATGTAATTTCTAAAGAAATTTTAAATTTGATTGGTTTTTTCGAGGAAATAACTGAGAGTGTCGATAAATGAGACAGTGATACTCCAGCCATATCATTCTTGCATAGTTTAAAAGCGTTTGATTTTATCTTTTTAGGGGTTTCGAACCATAATGCCAAAAACGGAACCTTATTTTAGATTTATTTAGCTGCTTCGTGTATATCTTGACTCAAATTCTTAGGACCGCACTGCTAGACCATAATGATAACTTGTTAAATGCTTTATTGATATTGGTGAATCAAAGGCATAATTTTGGCCCACAAGAGATCGCAAGATTCGGTTTTTAACTGACTTCAAAAAAAAGGAGGAGTTACTATGTTCATAACTATGTAATTTTTTACATATGTTCAGCTATAACTTCGTTAATTGTAGATTATTTCTACTTTTTTTTTTTCGTTTGAAAGAGTACAATCCCGAAGTGGTCTTATAATCACAAAGTTAGGATCTGACGATGAGATTTCAGAGAAATCGAAGGATACCCTCAAATATTGTAGACACGTATAGTGTGTTTGAGTTTTATTAGTTATTCAAGTTTTGTGTCTGGTAGTTATCATTTCATGCTGCTTGGCTGCTGATGGAAGCCATAGCACTCCTTAACAGTTAGAAGTTAGGCGATAATACTGCGATTGGCACCAGAAACCACTCTTCAATGGCTATTGGTAAAAGCTATTATAGGAGAATTAAAATTATAGTAATCTACTTACGTATTTTACTATTCATTTACACATTCTAATGTGACAATCTTAGCAAGAATACGTCGGAACTCTTTAGCGATTACAGTAGAAATAGGGTGAATCAGTGTGAAAGCAATAAAAATGTGATAGCAATGAAAATGTGATTTGTATGCATAAGGTACTTTATTGATGTTTAGAATATAATATTTGTTGATCAATTATGTAAGCTGACTAGATGTGATAACTAAAAGCGAAATCAAAATTAAAATCGATTAATAAGACAATGAACTATAAGCCAACAAAAATTAGGTGCTATTTCTGTTTTGCAGAACAGAGTTTCACATTATTCTATATGATGCCATTAAACAATGACGTCGCTGTTTGCTCTGTATAATTAGCAATTCAAACAGTCATTACTCAAGCATTTTCATAGTTATATAAAAAAAACCCTTTCACTAAACTCTTACTCAAATAAAAGAGATTTAAACACAGTCACATAATAAAACTATTAAAGTACTCTATAAGAAAACTTTTATATTATAAAGAATAAAAGTAATTTACATTATTTGTATAAAAATAATTTGGTAGTTGCACTCCGACGAAAAATGTAAAATCCCTGAAATAATTTCTAGTGGACATTAAATTTAGGATCGGAACTGCTTTTCCACTTGCTCCGTACAAAAATAAAGGAGATGTCTGGTCAACTTTATTAAACAGGACTAAATCCACATGCAAAGAAGCTAAATTTATTATTAAGTTATAATTATTCGATAATTTAAAAACGTGAAACAAAATGAAAAATCGTATTTAAAAACCTTTTGAAATAATTTTAAACAGACTTCAAAAACAACTAATTTGTCGTTTTAAAGTCAGTTCCAGTTAAAACAAAGCAAAAGAATATGTAATCTATGAACATGAATATGAAACGCTTAATAGTCCAAAAGGCTTCTTCTTCTAAAGAGACACACCTTCGTCTGATTTATCTTTAGCTGGAATCAACTCTTTTGCATAATAAATTATAAAAGTAATTAAATAACATTAATTACTTTTATTAATTAAAAATGATAGTAATTTATGTGGCAAATAAATTTAATAAAACAATCTATAGAAATCATTTTCAAAAATAAATGTTATTTTAAACTGCATATTAATTTATTGTAATATAGGATAATCTTTCATTTCTATTCTACCCAGTTTAGTTTTTAGTAGTTTTTAAAATATTTAATTTATATATAATACAAACCTACTAAATAACCCTAAAGAACGCTAAACTGTATGATAATTAATTATTATATAAGAAAAAACAAATATTCCGAGAATAAACACAAAAATTCAACTTTCAAAAGTTTTAATTTTAATAAAAAAATAAAACGGAAAACCATGCTTTGATTTTGGAATTTATTAGGGTACGGAATTTCCATTCATGTCGATTGGATGTATTTTATAGTGCTATATTTATATTTTTGACAATGCATTTTTAAAATGCTAGTAATGATTGATAACTACTATTGACTTCAATAGATATCGCTAAGACAGATCCTTACGTATAATGTGCTAAATGTAAATCTTACGGTTACGACACCTAACGGATTTTAGATGTCGTGAAATTAAAAACGAGACTAAAAAATTTTGTAAAATAAGTAGATTGGAAATAGGAAATGAAAAGCGCACTTTGATGTAATTACGTAGAAAATCATTGGATTGAAACTGTGGAGTTAAGGTGGCAATGTAATCCTCAGGCTCCAAGTGGGTTATTATCAAACCCAGTAGGTTCTATAACATATAGAATATTTAAAAAATACAAGTTGAATACTTTTAAAACGGTATAATTATTAATGAATTATAAGGCTTAATGTTAATAAAAATAAACTTAAGCTATATTTAACTCAGTAGCACTATCGCGATCATTATCTTTCATTATTTCATCCCAAATTTCATCATTCGTTCAGAAATAGGAAAATTTTGATGTTGAATGTTGAGGTCGATTTCTAGGTAGTTCATTTTTCAGGATTCAAAGGTTCCCAGTAGTCGGAATCTTCCGGTGGTATTATTCACTGAAAGAAAACATTTCTAGTTGCATAAAACGAACAAAAATCATAATATTACAAACATTTTACTAAAACTCACCCAAATTTAATAAAATTTGTCCACAAGTCTACTAAGCGACGTTGAACGATGAGATCATTTTCGTTTAAAAGG